>JAWPHD010002690.1:0-244992 GCA_037043455.1 Cyrtodaria siliqua
GTTTGAAACACTAGAATTTCAAAAGCTCTCTATGTAAAAGTTGTTTGAAATACACCAATTTCAAAAACTTTCTCTCATGTAAAAGTTGTTGATACATTAGAATTTCAAAAGCTCTCTATGTAAAAGTCTTTGAAACACTAGAATTTCAAAAGCTCTCTATGTAAAAGTCGTTTGAAACACTACAATTTCAAAAGCTCTCTATGTAAAAGTTGTTGATAAACAAGAATTTCAAAAGCTCTCTATGTAAAAGTCGTTTGAAAAACTAGAATTTCAAAAGCTCTCTCTATGTAAAAGTCGAGTGAAATACAAGAAGTCGTGTGATCCTTAGAATTTCAAAAGCTCTCTCTCTATGGAGAAGTTGTTTGATACAGTACACTATAATTGCAAAAGCTCTCTCTCTATGTAAAAGTTGTTTGAAACACTCGAATTTCAAACACTCTCCCTATGCAGAAGTCATTTGATACACTAGAATTTCAATAGCTCTCTGTGTAACTAGAATTTCAATAGCGCTCTGTGTAAAAGTCGTTTGAAACACTAGAATTTCAATAGCTCTCTGAGTAAAAGTCGTTTGAAACACTAGAATTTCAATAGCTCTCTGAGTAAAAGTCGTTTGAAACACTAGAATTTCAATAGCTCTCTGTGTAAAAGTCGTTTGAAACACTAGAATTTCAAAAGCTCTCTATGTAAAGGTCGATTGAAACACTAGAATTTCAATAGCTCTCGGAGTAAAAGTCCTTTGAAACACTAGAATTTCAATAGCGCTCGATGTAAAAGTCATTTGAAACACTAGAATTTCTTCCTCTATGTAAAAGTCACAGGAAACACTAGAATTTCAAAAGCTCTCTCTCTCTCTCTATGTAGAAGTCAAGTGATACACTAGAATTTCTTTGACTCTCCCTACAAACTAGTCTGCAGGACACACAAGATTTTTAGACCCACCTTAGCCTGCGTGATACGCTAGAATTTGAACAGCGTACCACCTCATGCAATAGTACCCGTCTTGGGTCGGTAGTCACTTCCTTTGATACAGTGTTCTAACCATTGACTTTTAAGGATCTAAATAGTGGTTCCTATATTCTCGTTTGTGATTTATGCAGAGATTCACTATACACCTAATTTTTAGCACCATATGATACTTGCACCAAAACATTATGTTGACTAGGGTTGGTTTCCTCATAGCAAGTTTTGTCACTATTCTTTGTACCAAGGTTCCGTCACTATTTCAGCATGAGAAACAGTTCATTCTAAGTGTAACAACACTAGACTATGGATTGTTTTCTCAATGCCCAGTTGTTTAAGCATCAGCTGGAAGGTGTCCGGTGCAGTTGTCAAAATATCATTTGGTGGGGACACTGAAATTAACAAGATATAAAGTTGCCATCACAAAATAGTCAAGAAGAAGAAAACATTTGGAAGTTGGTATTTTCAAGTTTAAATTATCATGAAAAACGAAATAGCTAAAAAAAAAGCACATTTTAGGCTATATACGACACTTGATTTGTGAACGGTGAATGCAGACCACCGACTTTTCCTGGTAGAACCAGTACTGTATACCTCCCTCCATCCAATAAGAATCGACACTTTTGCACTTACAAGTCGAGCTCCCAGTAGGATTCGAACTGGAAGCCGTGAGGTTTCAGATTCAGAGTTTTTATCATCCTGGCCACGTAAGCACCGAAATGTATATCAGGAACCACTGCGTATTTACATAAGCTTACCTTTGCTAGGCACCTGTATGGTTAGTTGTAGATCAGGAACCACTGTGTATTTACATAAGCTTACCTTGTTAGGCACATGTATGGTTAGTTGTTGATCAGGAACCACTGTGTATTTACATAAGCTTACCTTTGTCAGGCACCTGTATGGTCAGTTGTAGATCAGGAACCACTGCGTATTTACATAAGCTTACCTTTGTTAGGCACCTGTACGGTTAGTTGTAGATCAGGAACCACTGAGTATTTACATAAGCTTACCTTTATTAGGCACCAGTACGGTTAGTTGTAGATCAGGAACCACTGCGTATTTACATAAGCTTACCTTTATTAGGCACCAGAACGGTTAGTTGTAGATCAGGAACTACTGCGTATTTACATAAGCTTACCTTTATTAGGCACCAGTATGGTTAGTTGTAGATCAGGAACCACTGCATATTTACATAAGCTTACCTTTGTTGGGCACCAGTATGGTTAGTTGTAGATCAGGAACCACTGTGTATTTACATAAGCTTACCTTTGTTAGGCACCTGTATGGTTAGTTGTAGATCAGGAACCACTGCATATTTACATAAGCTTACCTTTGTTGGGCACCAGTATGGTTAGTTGTAGATCAGGAACCACTGCATATTTACATAAGCTTACCTTTGTTGGGCACCTGTATGGTTAGTTGTAGATCAGGAACCACTGCGTATTTACATAAGCTTACCTTTGTTAGGCACCAGTACGGTTAGTTGTAGATCAGGAACCACTGCATATTTACATAAGCTTACCTTTGTTGGGCACCAGTATGGTTAGTTGTAGATCAGGAACCACTGCGTATTTACATAAGCTTACCTTTGTTAGGCACCTGTACGGTTAGTTGTAGATCAGGAACCACTGTGTGTATGTCCGTTACTTTAAATGTCCACTCAATAATAAATGTGCTGAAATTAAGATAACAGAATAATGGCAAGCATACAAATATCAATTTAATAGTTTACCGTTTTAAATACCATTTGGAACAAGTCATGTCAAACTATTAAACGCTGATGAAGTTTTTAAAACAAGAGTGTTGCATAATTGGGCATTATATGTTTGTTTGAAGGTTTGGAGTGTTTCATATGAGCTACCTTAGACTGACATGTCCAAGCAGTTTTTGGCACATTTATTGAAACAATATTTAAAATGGGTGTAGCGTTTTCATTTACAACCACCAACGAAGGCTTAGACTTACGCTATAGGGGAGAAAATATTTACAAATAAGGGATGATATAGTGAAGTATTACCATTTCTTGACTGGGTGTGTCAGGTGCAAGACTTGATGATTGTGAAGTGAAGCAATTTCAGGAAATTTCGATGTGAAATGTTGGAAAGTTTTGTCTCGTGCTGTCCTCCACATGTTGTATGGCCGTAACATTGTCAGAAACCCTTGGGCGTTTCCCTGTGTTGCAAGACTGAATTGAAACGGAGAAAATAATTATCTATTAACAACCCAGGCTGCAAAACACAATCAGTGTGAATGGACCATTGATTATTAGTTTTCACTGGAAGATCAATGTGGCGCACAAAATCATATTTAAAATTTACCGCACTTGGCATTTTATGGAAATAGGGAAGAAGCTCAGACCACTGAATTTGAAAACAAAAGGCCGAAGAGGGCAAGTGAACGATCTACTGGTATAGAGCCACCATTTCTACAACTGTGCGTGCTCCATTGGTATAGGGTCACCATTTATTCAACTTTGTGGAATGACACAACAATCATTTAGTATATGCTGATCAATTTGCCTGGGGACTTCATTCAAACAAACTTGATAATCTAGCTTCCTCAAGTTCTACACCAAAAATCAGTTAGTGATCAATAATTAATCCATCAATTTTTCTGCTTCAACAAGCCTCAGTCACTCAAGCCCCATTCCCAGATAAGCGATTGGTGATGCCAGAGGAGATACTGTTGCGATACTCTGGCAAGCAAGGATGTTCCAAACAGGACTATCTAGCACAACAACCAATAGCTGCCAAAGTTCAAATTCTTTGCATGAGTATCCATCACATAACTTACATTTCAACAGTTTCCTTGAGGTCCTTGTACAGATTTTCTGATGCCGATATTGACAGGTGTGTTATTCTGGAGTTGACTGTAGTATCCAGATTCTGAAAATGATGAAATAAATTTACATCTAGATAAAATGTGCTGAATGGGCCAAGAACCTTCCCACCTGGAGAACTGCAGATTTGCTTCGAATTCTCTTGTCAACACTTTTTTATTCCGCTGGAGCCACAATGAAATAAATAGAAATGTGCCCATGGGACACGGATGCCCCACTGCACTGAAAACAATCTGTGGAAAACGTAAAATTTGACGAAAAAAGAGCCGTAACTCCGGTAATACAAGGTCGATTTTAACGCTGAATCAATCTGCACATTTTGATATCATAGGTAAGTATCCTGTAAAGTTTCAATCTGTGGGAGGAGATAGACACGCAAGATATTTTAATGTAAAATTTAATGAAAACTTGAAATGTGACCATAGGACACGGATGCCCACACTTAGGTCACTAAGTGAAGGGCCATAACTCTGTGGTTCTTGGTCCAAAATAAAAATGAAAATTCAGGTGTGCCTCTTCACTTGCTGGTCTACATTCCTGTAAAGTTTGGTGACCGTGGGTTAAATAGTAATGGCAGAGGGTGCGACACAAGTTTTTCAGCCCCTATTTTGACTAAGTCAAGGACCTTAACTCTGTGGTTCTTGGTCCAAAATAAAAATGAAAACCCAGGTGTGCCTCTTCACTTGCTGGTCTACATTCCTGTAAAGTTTGGTGACCGTGGGTTAAATAGTAATGGCAGAGGGTGCGACACAAGTTTTTCAGCTCCTATTTTGACTAAGTCAAGGACTAACTCTGTGGTTCTTGGACCAAAATAAAAATGAAAACCCAGGTGTGCCTCTTCACTTGCTGGTCTACATTCCTGTAAAGTTTGGTGACCATGGGTTATGTAGTTATGGAGGATCGCACTACACAATTTGTTCAGCCCCTATTTTGACGAAGTCAAGGGCCATAACTTTGTGGTTCTTGGTTCAAAATAAAAATGCAGCAGCGCATCTTCAATTGCTGGTCTACATCACAGTAAAGTTTGGTAACCGTGGGTTAAATAGTAATGGAGGAGGGCGTGACACAAGTTTTTCAGCCCCTATTTTGTCTAAGTCAATGGCCGTAACTCTGTGGTTCTTGGTCCAAAATAATAGATCACGCAACACAAGTTTTTGGGACTGACGGACAAGTGCAAATCTATCATGAGCACTACATAAACTATATAAACTTTCAAAACTAAAGATTACAATTTTCAAAATAAAATATTCTGGAGAAATGTACAGAATTGTTCGTCTGAAATTTCAGACAGAACCCACGCATATTTTTTTGGTGAATTCATGGTTAACACAGCTTTTTCGATATGAATTCTACTCATAAATTACCATAGATTCCTGTATCTCCATCTTCAACTGAAACTCAACTTCTCCACAATTACCCTCGACATACTTCTTCTTCGTCAACCAGAGCTTACCTTTTATAAGAAAAACAAAGAGTTTAAAGATCAACCAGCCCACAATCCATATTTTCATGCATCAAAATTGGCCAACAATCTTCCAAAAATCTTGTCCGTTGCAAGGGGTCACAAACCGGGAAGTCACTTGTGATGTGTCTATCTTGTGAGCATGATAAACTAGAGGGCCAGGCCAAATGAATGTGGTCAAATGGCCCTGTGAATGGCCAAATGGATTTTAAAGAAACTAACCCGTCAAATAAAGATAAAATTACATGACAAAACCTTTTATCAAAACTCTATCCAGGTGTTCATGCCATATAGCAATGCATGTGCCAATTAAAAGTGTAGGTTTATGGGTTCTTAAATGTTTGTGCCTGAATATGCGTAAAATGAATTATTAGTTGGCAACTCTTAATTCGACGCTTCAGTTTGAGGTTTGGCCTGGCTGGTTAAAGCCGTTTATGTGTAAGGAGTTTGGATTTTCAAAATATGTGTTATATATGCCTCATCGAAACGGTTTACATATAATGTACCAGAGCTACAGATAAGCTTTTTGATCAATTGGGTATTTACCCATCGGTATTTATTTAATTGGATATTTCATGATTTCAATTGGGTAAAATAAAACAATAAAAGTTTGCAACATTGTTTTTGGGTGGCATCCACTAATATTGTATACACAAAATCTAATAAAATCAGCTTCTTTTACAATATGCTTTATACAAGGTGATTGGGTGTGCATTTTTAATTGGGTATTTAAGAATACCTGCTTATCTGTAGCTCTGATGTACAATTTGGCAGTTGGAGGGATATCTACTTTAAGCCTGGAACAAGTGGAACAGCGAGACTGATTGGAACAAGTGTAACAGTGAGACTGATTGGAACAAGTGTAACAGTGAGACTGATTGGAACAAGTGGAACAATGTGACTGATTGGAACAAGTGTAACAGTGAGACTGATTGGAACAAGTGTAACAGTGAGACTGATTGGAACAAGTGGAACAGTGAGACTGATTGGAACAAGTGTAACAGTGAGACTGATTGGACCAAGTGGAACAGTGAGACTGATTGGAACAAGTGGAACAGTGTGACTGATTGGAACATGTGGAACAGTGAGACTGATTGGAACAAGTGTAACAGTGAGACTGATTGGAACAAGTGGAACAGTGAGACTGATTGGAACAAGTGGAACCGTGAGACTGATTGGAACAAGTGGAGCAGTGTGACTGATTCGAACAAGTGGAAGAGTGAGACTGATTGGAACAAGTGGAACAGTGAGACTGATTGGAACAAGTGAAACAGTGAGACAGATTGGAACAAGTGGAACAGTGAGACAGATTGGAACAAGTGGAACAGTGAGACTGATTGGAACAAAGTGGAACAGTGAGACTGATTGGAACAAGTGGAACAGTGAGACAGATTGGAACAAGTGGAACAGTGAGACAGATTGGAACAAGTTGAACAGCGAGACAGATTGGAACAAGTGTAACAGTGAGATTGATTGGAACAACTGGAACAGTGAGACTGATTGAAACAAGTGTAACAGTGAGACTGATTGGAACAAGTGTAACAGTGAGACTGATTGGAACAACTGGAACAGTGAGACTGATTGGAACAAGTGGAACAGTGGGACTGATTGGAACAAGTGAAATAGTGAGACTGATTGAAAGAAGTGGAACAGTGAGACTGATTGGAACATGTGGAACAGTGAGACTGATTGGAACATGTGGAACAGTGAGACTGATGGAACAGTGAGACTGATGGAACAGTGAGACTGATTGTGCTATTAACCCCACCAGTTAACTCATTGGACAAAACTAAATACATAGAGGATCTTTACATGAGGGCCTATTTAATATTGAATTTATTAAATAAACTGGATAAAAGTATATACGAGGCTGCGGCGAGCATCATATTAATTTCATCCAACGAGTTTAATAAATTCAATATTAAATAGGCACGAAGGTAAGATTCTATTTATAACAAAGCCTCATAAGGAACATTTATTATTGTAGCTGCAACATTGTTGTTTGATGTTGTCATATGTTTGTATGATGTCGTATGATGACTTGGTCCTCTGTACGACACCGAACAATGGAACAAGTGTACCGTGCCAATTTCCCTAATCAGTTATTTCAAACAGTTACGGAAATGGTTGAGCAGTTCCAATGCACACCAAGCTAAGCGGAAAAGACTAATCGATGATTCGTCCTTTATTTGCACATTTATTTCACTAGTGTAATATGACAAAAATACAAATATACTATGGCACTCCCACACCGCATTTTGTGATAAAATAAGATTACCTTGTTTTACCATTTGTGTTTTTGTTTTTGTGATGCTGACACTGTTTAGCTGCTGTGCAGTTTCAACCTGAAATAAACAAATGTACAATCCTTTCTTGCAAACACGAGAAATGAATTCCTTAAAGGGACACTTGGTGATCTTAATTTGTTTAAAACTGGCGATGTCTCTTTTCCGAATAAAACAATTATATCTCGTGTTGGAATTCCCGATCTTCATGGGAACCCGTAAGAGATTCTGATCTTATTTGAGGCCGCTTAAAACGATTCTAACATGTCTGATGGGTAGCTTTATCTCATCTTCCTCTGAGGTCGCTGTCCCAATATATGACCTTACATGACTGAGGTCGCTGTCCCAATATATATGACCTTACATGACTGTGTTAACGGGACAATTGACCCTCCAGCAATGGACCTTTGTTAACATTTCCTTCACAAGAATTATACGAGCTTTCAGAAAAATATTTGTGCGGCTTTTAAAGTCCTTTTAGGATTTGGCATGTACGACTCTTTTTTTTAAAGACTAACATTTAAATACCATGAAGGACACTAAGGGATCACTTTGTCCATCGTCTTTCATTGTTGACCGTGCGTCACACTTTAACCTGCAACCTACAAAAGTGGTTGCACATGGGCAATAACTCTGACTTTCATTTCAGCAGAGTTATGCACAATTTCAAAAAATTTCGACCTGTAACCTAACCAAGCTCATATATTATGAAAACAAAATGTCTGCATGGATTGATTTTATATTTGCAATATATCTTGGTGAATTTGTTTGAATGGTGTTTTACTTCATTTTAGCACAGTTAGGCCCAGGGCCCTCACGCTACTTTTGGGGAAGGGGCCCGCAGCCCTCAGAAGGGGGAATTTTTGTAACTGGGGGGAATTTTTACAACAAATAAAAAACGTCCTGTGCACGATAAACAGTCTAAAACCAGTTTAATAATAATCAAAACGTCTTTTTCAAACCGGTAAACACGACATCGTGAGCATATCGTCTTGAAAATCGGATTTTTTTTTTTTGTTTTTTTTTTTACGAATTTCTGAGGGGGAAAAATATCAATTTTTGGGGGGAAAAAAAGATACTTTTCAGGTGGGGGACTGCAGCCCTATAACGGCGGCAGAAATGACCAAATGAGGGCCCTGAGGCCATATATTATGGTCAGTTTGTTTGTAATAGAGGCATATCACCCCATTTGTCCTGGGTAGAACCAGTACTGAATATCTCCCATCATCCACAATAATCGACACCTTCTCACTTGATCTTCCAGCAATATTTGAACCCTCAGCGGTGAGAGGCAAGAAATGTTAAGATGCAGCGTCTTTGCTATCCTGGCAGCTTGAGACACAGACCCCTTTTGAGTTAGGGGTCAGTGGGTCAAGGTCACTGTGACCTTTTTAGGAAAATTTATTTCTGCTTACCTATTTAAAAGAGAATGGCTCCATGGATCAATTTTATACTTTCTCTGTCGTTATATTTTGGCGAGACAAAGACCCCTATTGATTTTGAGGTCAATAGGTCAAAGGTCACTGTGAGCTTTTTCAAAAATAGATTTTTGCTTATTAAAAAAAAAATCTTATTCAAATATTTGGATATTTTTTCCGCAATCATGGCATTTGTCCGACAATACGGGCATAGCCCAGTATAATTTACTCACTTTATGTTTCAAACTTTCTATCTTAGCGTGCGTAACATCGTCACACTTTTCACCTTCTGTGAGACTCCTTCCCTGATATTGCCTAAAAAACATACAAAACATAAATGTACATGTATCCATATTTATTGCTGTTATATTTAGGCTATTCAGTTTCCAAGAAAATTAAAATTTGGGACTAGCCAAGGGCAAGTAGATTTCAAAAGTCAACTTGCCCTGACTGAAACGTCATTTGCCCTGTTTTATTTTTTAGTTGCCCCAAAATTGTTAGTACCAATGAAAAGTTGCCGGTGCATAGTTTTTGTCGATATTGGAATACTTCGCTTTTTTACTTTGTTTTATTTATAATTAATTAATAAGACACCTGTGATTAGAATCAAACAATAAGGTTCTTTTTTCCTTTATTTTCCTTTTATTTATCCATTGCATTATATAACAAAAACAATATACCATTTTCTTTTACATTTTTAGGATCGCGCCGCAAATCACATTAAAACCCGCACCGGGTCCCGCAAATTAAACCATCCCAAAACAGGTGCGCGTTCCCAGTGTTATTTAGCAGCTTGCATTTGTGAATAAGCCTTCGTTGTAAAGCGTTTTTATGATACATACCGTACTTACTAAAAATAGAAAATACAGCAATTCATTGAAAAATAAGAATATAAAATCGAAATCACCGTTCAAACGGTTAATATTCGAGCGATCTTTCTTCTTCTACATGTCCAACGTGACAAATTCGTATGACCTCTCAATGTTAATATGAAAGCTGTAATGTGATTGGATCAAATTGTGTAATTAACCAATGAAATGCACGCTTTCAAATTGATGAACTTTAATCAAGGGTGAGAACTCTTTATTCATAACTTTCACATCCGGTCAACTTCTGGTAGGTTGAGATATTCAGTAGGTGAAAATAAAGGGGTTTACTCGGACTTTATCCTCAATCTCTATATGAAAACTGAAAATATTAGACCATGATTTAAATTAAATGTATCCATATTGGTGTTTTAAAATCAGACAAAACTAAACGAAGATACATAGATGTACACAAAAAACAAAGCTTTTAATATAATTATCACTACAAACTAGTTTTATAAAGGGCTAAAGTCAGTTAAGCACCAACGATAAACACCGAGTTTACCCCCTACCAGAATTTGGAGGTCTTTTATTTTATTAATCACTGATTGGTCAAATTATTTTGATGCTGTCATGTGAAAGTTATTAATTGTTCAACAAATAACATTATGGCTTCAAATTGCACGCGATTAAAGATGATTTCTGGATGAATTTTAGTTTGCAAAGTTTGACTGTCCCGAGATTTTTTTTGACTAGCCCGACGGGCAACCATTTTTGAAAGAGAGACTAGCCCGTATTCAGATTGGACTAGCCCCGGCGTCGGCTATCCTATTCTTGGAGCACGGCATTATTCAGGTGGTATAATAGGTCATACTACTAGTCCAGTATAAGTTTATAAATAGTTTATTTCCTGATGATAATGCTCTGATCATATTTTGAGGGCTGGCGTGGCGCAGTCGGTAGCGCGGAGGATTTGTGACCGGAGGCCCCGGGTTCAATCCTCCGTGGTGCCACTGAGTTCCGTCGGTGTGTTCTTGGGCAAGACACTTTCCCTTAGCCTCGTCCGTCGGATGGGGACGTAAACCGGGCGGTCCCGTGTATCGGTCTATCCTCCGAGCACGTTAAAGAACCATAGGAATCTATTCGATAATAAGAGTAGGGCGGGTTCCCGGATTCCTATGTATCCTTCCCCTCTCTCTGGGGCGGCTCTAAATAACCTATACTGTGTTGATGAGCCGTTAAACAACATTCAATTCAATTCAATTCTGATCATATTTTGCTCTGTACTTATTTATTTATGGTCCTAGAGAGGCATGGATTTGTTCACACTCACAATCTGCTCACTTCAATACAACTTTCAGAAATAGCATGTAGTCTGTAAGGTGTTTTTTCCAATATCTCACACACAGAAAGTGGGAAAGTGCATTTCAGGTAAGCAATGATCTGATTGGTCACTTGTGTGGTCAGTTTACAGTGATGTGCATTGAAGCAGTGATTCGTATTAATTTTGCTTATAGGTTTTTTATAAAGATACACTGCCTATTTTATATATAATGAATGCACGTTTAGTTGTACATCCATTACTTGTCTTAATGTAAGTTATATAATGTTAAGGTTGTTATTAAAGATCATTATTAAGTGTAATTTCGATACTTAATAATTCACATACTACATTGCTTCCTAATTATAAGGAATGTTATGATTATGTGTAAAAGTATTGGTGCACAAAAAACCCGTAGCAACAAGGAATTGTATCATGAACCTTTTCTCCCAATCCTAGTTTTTGAAGTAGTTGATTATTACTATGTTTGTATAACTGTGACGTATATACGTACATATAAAAAATATTTATGGACAAGGGCAGCACTATATGCAGTTTTAAAATTCTCCCATTACACAGAATTAATTTCATGTTGATGAGTGAAAAAAAAAAAGAGTACTTTAGGTTACATGGTGTACTGAACATTTCTGGCCTGGCGCAGTCGATAGCGCGGCGGATTTGTAACCGGAGGCACCGGGTTCAATCCTCCGTGGTGCCACTGAGTTCCGTCGGTGTGTTCTTGGGCAAGACACTTTTCCTTAGCCTCGTCCGTCGGATGGGGACGCAAACCGGGCGGTCCCGTGTATCGGTCTATCCTCCGAGCACGTTAAAGAACCATAGGAATCTATTCGATAATAAGAGTAGGACAGGTTCCCGGATTCCTATGTATCCTTCCCCTCTCTCTGGGGCGGCTCTAAATAACCTGTATTGTGTTGATGAGCCGTTAAACAAAATTCAATTCAATTCAATTCTGTTTCAAAAATCTGACTAATCAATTTTTAAAGGCAAAATATGCTTATTAAAACGTAAAATGAAACAGCTGACGCAGTATTCGGAAGCCTTACAACTTACAGCCAAATAAATATCAGCGTACTAATTACCCTCTATCCCCTATACATTGCATTGATGCTAAGCATACAACAGGTAGCGTGCAGATCCAAATGGTACAGGTATTGTTTACAGGGCTCAATCTACAGGGCGATTCGGGCGAAGAACGCGCCCGCGATCTCTTGACTTCGCCTTGGCAGCACATCAAAGCGAAGTTCAAGTCGCCGAAAAATTAAAAAAAAAAAAAAAAAAAAAAAAAAAAAAAAAAAAAAAAATTTAAAAAGGTACAGTATAGTAATAAATCCATTATCATAGAAATTTGCATCAATATTTCAAGCTCATATTATAGAGTAAAAAGAATTAGTGTGCATTACACTGTATTCACTGCACTGCGATATACATGGTGATGACTATTCAACCGTTGTCTACGTATACACGTCGCGTGAAGTCTCCCTAAATTCTCTCCACTTCTCCCTAAAATCACTTGAGGGAGAAGTGACTTCTCCCTAAATTCCTTGCCTAGATTGAGCCCTGGTTTATGTAAACACAATCTGAGTTAAAAAGTTAGTATACCTTTTTAATGAATTGGGTTACCGGAACGGCTGGGCACATTGGGTGACTTAATGCAAATTTCACAGTCATATTATACACTAATACTTGACACAAAGTCTATATATATCTCCGTTTAGGTTAACAATAAGCATATTCTGACTAGTGTTGGGAATCGGCTGAAAATCCATGACCAATCATCAAAATATTTAACCGACTGATGATCCAGGGGCGTAGCCAGAACCTTTTGGAGAATACGCCCTGGGGAAGGGTGCGGGAGTGGGTGTCCCCCTGCTGCTGGTGGGAAAATTTTGAAATTTGAGTGCAAATTCGGAGGTTTGTGGCTTCATTTGAGCGAGATTTTGGAGGCTCTCGCCTCCATTCATTAAGTGTGTTTTTAAAAATAGTGCCTCACCCCCTACCCCTCTTCAATTTGTATTGCTGATTTTAAAAAATAAGCAACATTATTTTTTCACATTTGATTTTCTAGAGTACGCCCGGGCGTACAGGAGTATGCCTGGCTACGCCACTGTGATCGATCATTAATCATTTTTTACAGACTATAATGAAGAAAAGAATCACATTTCAAGTATGTTCTGGTAATAAAGGAACTGAATTAAACTCACCAACATGCATGAGTATATTTTAAAAAATAAGTTGTGATACCCACTATAAATATCTGATTACTTGTTACAAAATATAACTCATTTTATTTTCTTGTATATTTTAGTATAAGAGAATGAAATACCGGTAAGCCATAAATTGTAATCGATTAATCAGATCAAAGGCATAACTGATCGATGATCGATCATATCGATTTATAATCGGAAAAAAACACTAATTCTGACTAACTATTTATCAAAAAACAAACTATTATCAACATACTGCCAGGCCTTGAGAAGCTGGTTCTGCTGCTGTTGCTTTGCTATGGCTTCTTGTACAGAGGCAATTTCTTCCTGTAACTGTGTAATTTTGTCGCTGTCATGTACATCATTTTCATCAGGATGTCCCAACCTCTCGTCTTGACTTCCACTTCCTGATCTCGCATCTTTGTGTGGCGTGGTCAGATGATCCGTGAGCTCACTCTGAATGTCAGGAAAGCTGAATGCAGAAGAAAAAGTTTATTTCTAAAATGAATTGAATTGTTCTTTATAGTCGCAACAACAGCTAAGGTCATATGGCGACTGTCCAGCTTAGCTTCCCTCAAATATTGCTAGTCCCATGTGGACTCGATCCTCAGTGAGTCAGTCACCAGCAAGTGATTTCAAGCCAGAGACTAACGACTTGGCCAAGAATGCCCCATTTCTAAAACGAAGATATTACAATAAGGAATCCGGTGGCAGGGTTCAAATTTAACGCTTATTTACTTGCTAAATGCAAGTAGATTTTTGCAAACTGCAAGTTACTAAGAAACTAGAATGAATTCCATGGCGCGCCATCGCAAATACATACAGGTCGTTTCCCTTTTAATAACCCTGTATCCATTTTATATGTAATTGTTTTGATGTTTTTTGATACTCAGATCAGAAATAGTACTATTTGTGCTTTTCTGTATACATGTATGACACTGTATATGAATAAAAAATATTTAGGGTATTTGTATATTTGAGCTTTTGACCCCTAACTCGGAGTCCCATGGTGACCCTGGAGCAAATTACAGACTAATAGCCAGGCTGAACTCTGGCAAAGTTAGCGCCACTATAGCTGTCTGGATCTGATGATATGCCATTGGATGTTGTAACCAACTGGGTCTAGTATTCAGAACAAGATAGTCGTCTGCAGGGATTGCTACAAGATAATGGGTAATATTAAAGAACATGACTGGTCAGTCTTTGATCTATACAACGGAGGTAAATGTGTCTCCATTGTAATGCGATCATCATGTCGGACACTTTTGTGGCTGTAGTGGTGTTTTACCCAGCGCACAGCTCGTCCCTGAACAGATTATATCTAACTGATACCTGAATGAGTGAGTGCACGTGGACCAAAAATAGGGAAGCAAATTATGCTCAACTGACTGATGCCTGACCAACTGACTGATGCCTGACCAGTCTTGTATTCTGTTGACTCAAGACTGGTGTTCGATTAGCATAATCAATATCTATTTTAGGATAGGTCTTTGAGATTTTAACACCCAGCTTTTTATCTGATGAGACCGATTCTTATGCTATATTATGAAGAAAGTAAGTGAAGTTTATCAAGATGTGTTCTCTCACGAAAACACATGACATACGTCAATTTATGGACTTGCTAGCTAGATAATTGTTAAAATACAGCCTAAAGCTTAAAATAGGAGTTTAGTAAAAAGTGTGTATACGTCTTCAACATTAATCTCATAAAGGAAATGACTTAACTCATTTATTTGTTTGTGAATGGCATCCAACTCAGAATTCGTTATTCCCGCCATTCTCTTATAAAAAAGAGTTCATTAATGGCCACAGGACCTACGAAATCCGAAATGACGTGAAATCGAGCGAAATGAAATTAATCGTCAGATTTCGAACGAACGTATAGGTTACTTCGATTAACCTAGGGTGTTCGACCGTAAAATTGGGTTACCGGAATTATTGGCCAGTTGGCTTGTCATAAACGCTATAGATCTAGAGTACGCTGTTTCTTTATAAAACGAAGCAAAAAGCGTTTAAAATTAAAAGAAGGAAAAACGTCATAGTTAAAGAGATATCTATATATTTACTTACGGTACACCAGATCTATTAGAGACACGCACACATTGATTGTTGTTTCAAGTAAACTATGACGGTTTTCATAATGCAATTAGCTAAGATAAGATTTATTTCGAGTCGGCAAGACATACAATGAGACAACATTTTTTAATACTCTTATGAGCTTTTGAACCGACTACTTTTAACAAATATAAACAGTTCCAACAACGTATAATGGCTGAAAGGTAAGAATGCATACATATGTAGGCCACTTCAGGGTGTTGAATAACTCGATATGGTTGCAACAATTTTTTTTCACTTTATTATTCCAATACAACAACAGATCATCTTAAATGATAAATCTATTCCTCAATCTAGTATTGATGTATGTAGTTTTGGCACATGGAGCTCACCGGAACAGTTGCTTCGATTGATATTATAGTTATATTTACCAATCCGATCTGGAAATGATTGGGTTCTACTCTGTGGAACTTCTTTCTTTTGGATAGTTTGAACTTAGCACCAAAAGCAACTGTTTCCGATCTGGTGGTGGTGGTGTTCTAAGGTTTATAATCCCTCTACCATATGAGCCAACGAGAAGAATCCCTCGTTACACTCGGTTCCTAGAAATACCGGAATACACCAAATCACCAGAATACACCGGAATACACCGAAATACATATAATAAAGGCATTGTTTATGTAATTAATGGATAATAAATGATTATTTATGATTTAAATAGTAATATATCCACACAGAAGAGTGATTTATGTGTTTGGGGGCTTACATACGCACACTAGTCAAAAATATTCTGGGTCATACACCTATATCAAAACAACATACTTATCTCCCTTGAAGGAAAACATCATAATGCACATGTCATTGAAATAAATGAATATATTCTTGTACAAACATTTAGTGTTTTTATTAAAGCTGATTGAGGCCGCTGATTGATACTGCATCATTATGATCAGAAATAGGCGTAAACAGTAAAATACATTGTGTAGAATATACATGTATAACATCAAAAATGATATTTTGTCAACAATTAATGTTCAATGTATTAAATAGATTGTATTGTATAAACTATTAATTCATAGTCTTTATTATTTAATAACAAATAATGTTTGTTTTAAAATTTAATACAATGTAGTAGTATAGATACTAGGGGTATAAGCACACTTTCGACGACGCCAGCCTCCCACTGCTACTCTGGTCCAACTGACAGCAGCCCTCTTGGAAGAGTGGGCAAACATCCCAATGAGGAGGATAAACTCGCTCATGAACTCCATGCCTAGGAGAATCAGGGCTGTGGAGAGAGCGAACGGGGGACATACTCGGTATTGACGAGCCAGTTCCCACAATCGGTCCATTTCGATTTCAGATTACAAGGGGTCCCCTTCAATTCCCTTCAATTCCCTTCAATTACTCCTAAATCACTTACCAGACACAAATCATTGTTTTTGAAGTTTGTTCTGCATGCATTAATCTTCATTCTTACTTAAAAATATTGAACATTATACTCGACATCTTACCTAGAATCATCTTCAAAGTTTACCCTGCGTTTTTTTTTATCCCTTCAGTATACATGTGTAATAAAGAAAACTATACACCACAAATATGTTTTTATTTTCTCACTATGAGTTATCTGCCGCGTTGAGGTTTCGAACCCATGTACACGATGACGCCTCTCTGCTGGGTTACAAGTTCTGACCGTAACCACTAGGCCACGGACACGCCTTCCAATTCTTCGCATGTGTTATCTGCCGCGTTGAGGTTTCGAACCCATGTACACGATGACGCCTGTCTGCTCGGTTACAAGTTCTGACCGTAACCACTAGGCCACGGACACCTTCCAATTCTTCGCATGTTAACACCTTTATGCACGTAAAATACAAAGGGATGCTACTCTAACGATGTAAGGAAAGCAACTAAAAAACGTTTTACTTACGTCTGACGATATGTTAATATTGCATACCGCCAAAATGTTTCGCACAGAAGCAATAAATCCGCATATCAGAGTAAAACCAAACCAAGTATCCGTTCGATATACGAATTTGTCAAAATTGCCTTTGACGCAGAACCCTGAGATCACGGGTTCGAGTCTTACGGGCAACACTGGTGTTATTCGCTGTATCCTTTGCCAAAACACGTCCCTAAGCCTCTTCGTCGTTGGGAACGTAACCAGGACGTTCCCGTACTTTGAAGGCAACCCTCCAGGTCCGATATCAAACCATATCAATCTATTACATAAGAGTATGGCAAGGCTCCCGGATTCCTATGTATTTCGATTCTATTTAGCTGCTCGAAATAACAAGTGTGATGTTAACGCTGATGTGATGCCTTAGCAACGTGCTGGTTAGAGTAAAATGGCAGATTCTGCTTCCATAGAACTGGAACATATATCTTTTGTTCCATTTTATTGATGACTCGTTGAAATATTCCGCTGATACCAGTGGTCTAACGGAATTGTTGTAAAACCTAACAACATAAAACATTTTACCGATTGAGACTTCTGCCATAAAACACAATTTTACTAAAAAAATCAATAACAGTAAGCAAATATTTAGTACCTTTATTATACTTTGAAAACGATTGCATGTCAACCAAATCAGCAGAGCATATTTTATCAATTTCAGTAACAATCACACGGCGTTGAGTGAACTTTCTTCGTATAGGTTTATGAAGTTCATTTGCTAACTTGTCAGTCCATTTCAACGCCTTTTCTAGTTTTTTGAGTTTCCAAGACCAAGTTTATATTTTGTACTAATGACTGGTTTTACTATTAAATTCTTAGCAATCTTTTCTCCGATAGTTTTAGACTTGCTAGATTTCAAACCAGCAAGCATGTTTTTGTCACACGTTGATTTATTACTAGGATTTTCGTCATAGCAATAATCATGATCTTTGCAAACAGCATCTAATTGATTTACCGGTTCTCCGCTATCAAGTGGATTACCAGGACCGCAATATTTATAACCAGGAAGTTTTAGCCCTTTTTTGGGTAGCAAAGGTAGCAAAACTTTATGAATATCAATATTACCACCTTCTGTGTTTTTAACAAACTTTGTTTTAGTAATACCACAAGATGCACAAGTTGCTCTTAACATTTTTCTACCATTTTTTGCTAAAACATACTGAGGATTAATATTTTCAGTAACCATGTTTTCTTTTATACAGTAACTCATATATAATATGATTAGATTAAACTTCGTTTACAAAATATGATGTTATGATGTTTTCATTTTTCACTGGTTTGTGAGGCTTTAATAATTTGTAAAGAATATCATACGTACTGTTTCCTTCTTGTAACTTTTTAATGAAGAATAGGCAGAAATATCCACACAGAACACTTGTTTTATCTTGGTATTGAATGGTGTTGTATTTTATATTAGGCATGTACGCTAAAACTTCTTTTGGCGGGCTCAAGCCAAACGGATCGAAGTGATAATTATCATAGTAACAAGTCCAGTGTGTGCCAGGTCCAATATAATCATCCAGATTAATAATGCCACATTCTTTTTTATTTTGTTTTGTTGGTAATTTATTCTTGCTAAACACTCCCCTGAAGTTCTGTATGCCTAGCTGCTTAACCCATTTTGTTATATCTAAGTTAGATATAGGTTCATTTTTAATTTTTTTTTTTATGAATGGGATACTTCTGTATGGCCTAATTTGTGAGTCTACTTGTAAACCATATCCTCTTCTATCTACTTGCAAACCTTTTCCAGTTAAACCACTAATAAGAGATCCAATCAATGGAATTCCTAATGATGCAAGCATTCCAAGAAATCCTCCGTCCTGCTGTTGTTTTTTAGTTAGTTTAACAGGGCAGCGACCTTTTGACTTTGCTATCTTCTTTCTTTGCGGAGCTGTTAATTTCTTTGATTTTAGAAGTGTTTGTTTTTTATCACTAGGAACAGCTGCCGTTACATCTTGCTGTTTGTTATTACTGGGAACAGTTACCGTTTTATCACTAGAAGCACATGCCAGTACGTCTTGTAGTTGTTTTTGTGTTAGTTTAATGGTACAGGAACCTTTTGACTTTGCTATTTTGCTTTTTTGTGCAGCTGTTAATTTATTTGATTTTAGAAGTGTTTGTTTTTTATCAGCAGGAACAGTTACCATTCCATTTCCAAATATTTTACCAATTCCAGTACTTGCCAGACCACTAAGTGCCCCTGTTGCTAAAGGCCCTAATATCTTTGGAGCAAATCTAGCAACTGTTGGTAAAATTGTTTTAGTTAGCAAACCAGCTAATGCACCTAAAAAGCCTCAATTTTTAGACTGGGACCTCATCTGCGATTTTGATATATTTATATCTAATCCCCGTCCGCTAGATTTAGCTTTGTTAATATTGTTAATCTGAGTAGCTGTTAACAGCAAAGGAAAATTCCCAGTTAGTTGGTTATTTTTTAACCTAAGTGTTAATTCACTCTTATCCTCATAAGCCCTCGCTAAACTCTGTTTTTGCCCATCTGTTAAATTTACTGAATAATTTACGTAAGTCATATATATTATAAGTTAAATTAAACTATTACCAATTCGTTCCCGACAGTATCAATAACAACATCTTCCTCATATAGAACCAGAGTATAAACTTTATATGGAGCAGCAGGAGGTATATTTAGTTTATATCTCAAACTTAGTTGTTTTGGATCAATTGTGACTTAATTTTCCTTATAACTCAAATCGAAATATATCATTCCGAATAGAGTTTTAAAATTGCTCACGTTCATTAAAGTTCCAGTGTTTTTATCATTTTGCTTGTAAGAATAATTAATAACATCTCTGAATATTCTTATGATATTAGCATAACTATATTCGGTTTCTGGATAATAAACTCCATTTCCAACTTCCAATCTAGCTGATTGTAAATAGCAATTAGTATTAGCAGCATTTACCTTAAACGTGTCCAAAAGATGAGGATTTTGTGTTTGAGAAGAACTGTTGTCGGCTCTTTGCAAATAAACAAACACATGTTTGGGATTTTTAACACCAGCCGTTATTCTAAATACGGATTCGGTTGCTTCAGAACTTCCACTTTCTTGTATCATTTCACGGAGGTAAGTCCATCTTGTTGATGTCATATGATTTGTCATTACGTAACTTAAACCATCTGAGTTAAATATCATTCTGGGTATCCACAAAACTAATTTATTAATAACTACTCGACCATCATCACCACTTGATTTGAAAATTAACACATTATCATCTGTCAGTTGCAAGCTGATTTGAATCTGACTAGGAGGAAGCATGTTTGTTTCCAAACCTCCAAAGAAGGAATATTTGTTTAATGGAATTATAGAGTTAACTTTTTGATTAGTTATGATTAAAACATGACGAGTAGTAAATCCCAGGTTATAACCAGCTTGATCATCTCGGGATTCTGCAGCAGCCGTATTATCTGAATAAAAGTATTCGTTTGTTCCGGTTGTCTTTGCATAATCGTCAGAAATTTCAAGCAAGCTTTTGATATTAACAAATCTGTGAAGATTATTTCCATCGTAAACTATTTTTCCATTTTGCTTTACTTGCATTTGATCAATCAATGAAGCTGCATCGTTAAATAAAGCAATTCTGTCAGCGTCTGCGAAATTGGCTCCATCAGCAAGTTTGTTTACTTGAAAACTGATTTCAAAATATGCGTTATACCAATCAAAGTAAGAACTTCTGTCATTTAGTGTGAATTGGTAACCACTTTTCATTTGTCTGGTATTATTTCCTGGTTGTGTTATTGGGGTATCTAACTGAATAGGCACATGTTCATATCTAGTATTATATTGATTACTTCGAAACATCTATGTATACTAGTAATTAGATTATTTTTTATTAATTAATCGATTAATTCTCACATGAATTCCCCTTCCGGAAAGTAATCTATTAATTTTTGCATTTACATCTTCTTCAGTTTCAGCTACAACTTCTTTTTTGTTATCAGCCTTTGTAAGTTCTTTTAAAATCATCTCTCCTTTTGGTTTACTAGGTTTAATAACTGAAACTAATTTATCAGCAGCCATTTTGCCTACTTCATCTCCAAGTTTTTTAGAGCCACTTTCTATGATTTGCTTGCCAGCAGTTTCTAATGCTTTCTTGCCTGCTGTTTTCACAGACTCACTGAATATCTTTGATCCGACTTTTGACAGAATGTCAAATATGCCAGCTCCAGTTAATCGATCAACTTGAGTATATGTTCCCGTGCTAGTGTCATAAACTTTTTTTAAACATGCCATATGACTTATGTTACATTTATTCCTTCAAAACAAATCGAAATGATGTGTGGACACCATTAAGATTAATAATCTTACCGGAGAAATCGGTTATGTAAATATTAATACTGTTAATGATCGTTTTGTTTACTTCGCAGAACCCGACTCTTATCGGTTCATCTTTGAAAGGATATGATCTCGTAAGATCAGCTGTACTTATTTAATAAATGACATCCCCGTATGATCCATCAACAATAGAATTACTTATCAAATCACAGTGGATATACAATGTATCGATAGAATTTGTTATGTTTGGTGTCACAGTTCCAAATTTAGTTTCCCTAATAACTGCATCTTTGTCAAACCCGATCAATGCATGAAAGTTTGTTTCTCTTAAATCAAGCATGAAATTATTATGGATGGTAACCAAGCATTTGAAACTTGATAAATCAAACTCAATTTTTATCGGGACAGGTGACACATCAGTTAAATCATCAGTTAAATCATTGTTTGCAGTCAATGTTTCTTTTATGTAATTATCGATATCAGCATAACTGTAATTTCCATTTGTAAAAATAATACTTTTCCAATCTGTTCCATTGTGATACCTTATCACTTTGTTATTAAAATCTTCACTAATATTATACCATGAGTAAGTCATGGAATTAATCTTATCAAGTCCAATGCCATACTGTTTGTTTCTACCTAATATTAATGGTCTGTCAAATACAGTTGTAAAATTACTCGGTGTATTTGAGCTATTAATTATTGACGCTTTTTCTGATGATAATACAATTTTTTGTTCCATATAATACAAGATGGATAAAATTAATCGCCTTTGTAGTACAGTTTAAAACTTGATTTTTCAAAATTGAAAACTTTAGTGCTATGTCTTGTTCATGGATTGATGGTCCAATAATGAGATTTTGAAAGATATACTTGAAATGTTCCTTTTAGTAATCGTTTGCCATTTTCTATTTCTGGTTGAGGTCTTAGATCATCAGCACCTTTATTAAACAAACTAAACCGTTCTATACCAATGCCTGTATTTGTAACTGTATACGTAAGGTCTGCTTCAACTACATAACGCCCGAGTTTTACAATTGTGACGCCGAGGGGACGTGTACCAACACCGAGATATTCTGTAGCATATATTTCACTTTTTATAAGCGGATTGGTTACAAAAGTAAATGCTTCGAGAAAAGCATCACGTTTGGTTCTTTCAAGTGGTTTTCGTGTCGGGTACGATACATAATCACGGGCATCATACATGATACTCATTCCATCATCTATTGTATATTCAAACAGTAGAATCCGACTTAAATAGTCTACTTTTACTTTCAACTCATCAATTATACCAAGAATTGCCGTGTTGACTACCAGACTTTTGATTAAACTGTTTTAATGAAGCTATTTCACCATCAAAAGCTGTGTTTCTTTTTTCCTGGGCGGCTTTCAATTGCTTTGAAACATCATCAATAGCAATCTCAAGTTTATCGGTGTTAACCAGTTTGCTCAGTGCAGTCTCAAGTTTATCAGTGTCGACCAGTTTGTTCAGAGCAGCCTCTAGCGACTTATCGTCAACCATTTTCTTTTTGATGTCTTCAAATTCTTTGTTGATATCAGCAACGTTGGTGTTTATCTGCTCATTTAATATTTTAATTTGAGTTATTTCGGTAGTAAAAGCAGTTCTTATTTGTTTTGAAGCATCAGCAATAGCAGTTTCTAGTTCATTATTGTCAACCATTTGTGTATTGATTTCCCCAATCCGTGCATTAATATTTTGAACACCAGCTCTTATTTGTTTACTTAATTTCTTGTAGTTTTCACTATCTTCCAATCAATCTTTTCTCTTTTCTAGCTCTTTCAAAGCATCACCCAGAAGTTTTATTTCATCTTTCAATCCGTTTTGAATTTCAATCATTTTTTCACGGTTTGCTTGTAACTTTGTTTGTATCAGACTTAGTTTATCTTCAACACCTGTTGTCAAATTGTTCATCATGTCTGGAATTTTATCAATATCATAATCACGTATGATTTTTGTTATTCTTCTTTGGCAATATTGCCTTGTTACTGCATCATCTGCCTTTGTTGGATTACCAACATTGGTAATTTTATTATTATCCATGTTGAGCTCACTTCTCAAAACATTTTCCTGGTTTCTGCCCTTGTTAAGGTAATTAACCAGATGTTTTTGTTTTACATACTCAGACAGCATAATACCAAAATTTGTAATATTGACACTGCCAGTAGTAACTTCCCCACAAAGATCATTAAAAAGTCCCATTATATATAATATGATTAGATTAAATTTCACCGTTGAAGTTGCGCTTTACTAACTTCCTCGGACGATCAAGATACAGAAAGTCATACTGCTTGTCAGTCGCTTTTTTATACTGCTCTTTACTGACATCTTGTTCGTTGGAAAGCATACCAAGCTCACGATTAACTGGAGTCGCGAAAAAGATGTAATGAGAACAGTTCAAACGAATGTCTTTGGGAGTTTTGTAATAAGATTGTGACAAGTAAATTACACAACAATTTTTATGTCTTCCCTGGATGAAATAATTAATAATATCGTTTTGATTACGCTCGCAAACATAATCATCAAAAATAGCTGTCTTTTGAGCATCAGAATCCAAATCATTCACAGGGATAACTTCATCATTTGAACATTCTAATATGTCTTCGACCGGGATTTTATTCTTTTTTGCTATCTTTTCAAGTTTTTGCGATAAGACCTGATACTTAGACTGTTTCAAGTTTTTAGCAAACAAATAAATATTGTCATAGTAAACCAAAGGTTTTAGCAACATATGAACTAGTGTGTTTGTCTTGCCAGATCCTGAATTACCGCAAATTAACATTCTAAAACAACAGTCTGGCATGAAGTTCCATATTTGTTTAAAATTACCGTTTTCTGTTTTCATATCATAGTTTGGAATTTGCATTATAATAATAGTCAGATAATATTAATATTATCCAAGTATTATTATATATGTCAAAAGTATATTGCGGAATAAAACAAATCCCTCGTGGTAAACGCCTTGGAACAGAAGCAGAATGTTTAAAGGCTAATCAAGTTAGATATTACGGAATGCAAAAAGTAGTTAAGACTGCAGTTGAAAAAGCAGTTAAAAAAGCAGTTGAACCTGCGGTTAAAAAAGCAGTCAAGCCTGCAGTTAAGAAAGCAGTCAAGCCTGCAGTTAAGAAAGCAGTTAAGAAAGTAGTTAAACCTAGAGTTAAGAAAGCAGTTAAACCTGCGACTAAAAAGAAAACAAAAACTACATAATACTTGATTTAAGTTATCTTAAGTCATATCAACTTATCCTAATTTATTTTAATTTAATCTAACCTTATATTATACATGTCTTTGTAAAAATGGAAAGAATTAGCAGATAAAAAGCGAAAAGCGAGTGAGCTTGTCAAAGAAAACGAAAATAGAGTTACCCGAAAAAGACTCGAAAAAGGAGCTAGTCGTGATTTGTACGCAGAAGTATTTAACCTGTAACTAGCGAAATAACAGAGCAAACAAGGCGGCTAGCTGAACATTTGATTACCCTTCCGGAAATACGTGAACAGTTGACTCTTCTTCCCGAGGTAATACGCCCGCCATTAGTTGCCCCGCCTGATCTTGGAGCTATAGCACCACCGCCGCCACCAACGCCACCACCGACGCCACAACCAACGCCTCCACCACCGCTGCTACCACAACCACCACAACGTGTTAAAAAAACAGCTGCCAAGAACACCGCAGATCCTACTAAACTAACGCCGACTAGTTACCAAGAAGAACTAATAAAAACTCTGGAAAGAGAGCCTAGGCCAAAACATGTGGAAGAAGAATGGGTAGAAGAACCTGCTGCGAGGCCTAAGGAACCCAAACCGGTGCGTAATATTGACTTAGATGCTGATATGGATACAGATGTGCTTGATAAGTATAACTTGCCAATGCCATCAAAACTAATTACAGGTGATAGAGATAAAGCAATTAGTAATGCTGGTGTGAAAATCATGGGTATCGGAAATTCTAAAGCCGCTTTTACCAGAAAGATAAATAAAACAACAAATACCGAGCAGAGGAAGGACCTTGAACAAAAAAGAGAGGCTTTACAAGTAGAGACTGACGTATTAAATCATTACAGAGGCAGAGTTATAAGTATGAAAGAGCATGCTCCCGTCTTTGGCCAAGGAATGCAACAAAATAAAAATTCCTACAAAGTTGACAAAGATGGCCACTACGGAATGTTACAAATTGATTTACCCAAGCTTGTTGGTCATCACAAACTTATTGCCAAACAAGGAGAAGCGGTTGTGTTAGATATGAAAGTGGATGATGATTTTATAGACTTGATAACAAAGCGTTACAACAATGGAAAAACTTATTCAAAGCTATCTCAGAATGCTTTTAAAAAACTAACAGAATTATCTGATTTACCAATTCACAAAGGTTCTTCAAAGTTCAAGAAGATTTTAGGAGGTTGTGTTGAATATTACAATAATCCTAATGATTTGATGGATGATCTAGAGTTGGTATGCGGAAGTATCGAATCAGGAGCTGCTGATAAATAAAGGTATTAGCATAATCGATGAATTATTAAAAATAGGTGAAATGTCACCCAACGAACACGAGCAACTATTTTCTAAATATTTTAATTAAATTATTGTCTAACTGTAATTATACATGAAAACCAAAGAAGAATAATTGATCACTTGACGCGACTTGTGGCTGCATACAGACGCAGTTATAAATTGTGCGGTATAATAAACACAACGTTACAGATTACCAGTGGAATAATAATTATTGGTTGTGGTGCTCTCCTAGCATTAGTTCCAGCAATTCCTGTTTTCATAGCTGTGGTTGGCCAGTTCCTCCAGTAGTTGCTGTTTTAGTGAGTAAAACAAGAATAGCAGAAAAAAAGACTTTGTTAAAAACACATCATAGGACTTAGGATTACCTTCAATAAAATATTAGAGATTCAAAAGAATGATAACTTTACAGAACCTCTGGAAATGTATATGAAAAGGTTCAAGTTAAACGGTCATGGCATTCAGTTGTTATTCTTTTCTGACTTGTTTCCATATCCTATCATACTTATCTCTGGTTGATTTTGTTTTAATCGGTTTTGTTTCTTTTTCTATTTTTAATATTTTAAATATTTTCTGAAAAATGTATTCAAATTTGATTGATCTTTTTCGACCTTCCAGCTTATCCAAAATCTTTACAATTTTGTAAAACAAATCCTCAAATCTTTGTCTATTTTTAGAAGACAAATCAAATGCTACCAAGTATTTATCTAAATGATACTTTCTGAGGTAAATAGTTTTCTTTTGGCTGTAGGTGCAACCTGTGATAAGATTATAACCATTGTGGGTGCCACAATTAAGGCAAACACGCTCGTTATCGAAAACTTTACAAGTATCGTTGCAATTCACGCATGCGTATGTACACTTGTAACACGGTATGGTCCAGGTACAATACTTGCAAAGCTTCTTTTTATTAGTCATGTAAAATAAGATACAATCTGTGCACACCCCAGGAGGATCAATATTATCTAAAACTCTTTCACAATATTTGCAATTCATTATATTATACTATAGAAATAAATATTTAAATAAGGCTTAAAAATATTATCTTATGTAATATTATAATGGAACAAGTAGAAAAGAAAATCAAAAACTTTAAGAAAGATCAAATAGCATATGCTCAAACGGTTGATTTTGAAGATGCGAGTAAATTAGATGCAGAGCTTTTAATTTTTTCAAACTTTCAAGATTTGACAGAAAAAATCATAACAATGGTAAAACAACTAAAACTATCATGGAAAATAGAAAAAAGAGATATAAACAAACTACGTTCTTTGTGCAAAACACAAATTTCAGAGGCAACCAGTTACCATCCAACTTTATACAAAGTTTCTTTTATTGCCCACTATGATATTTTACTTGACCGAGAAATTAAACTGATTATGTGTGGATAAATAAAAAAATATAATATAATCTAACCAGGAAATAAATATTTTACTTCAAAATAATTAATTAATTAATTAATAGGGGCTTAACGAAATAATCTCATGTAATATTATATAATGAGTATCCGAGAAATTGAAACATCCCCAAAACAGTATAGCAAGGTTTTTAAAGTAAATGTTGTCAGTAATGATCCGCTCAGACAACTACAAAAAACACAATCAAAAGTTGTGAACTTTCTTAAAAAAGAACTAAGAAAAACAGGTGGATTTAAATTAAGCGTTGATATAAAACTTACTTTTAAAAAAATAGTAAGTTTTGATATTATATACAAAACAGCTTACTTTGCCTCAAAGGCTGCAATAATATTAAATAAAAATCAAATATCAGAAGCATTAGACAAAGCACGAGAAGAAATTATAAATAGAATTGGAAATTGGCTTCAGTTGGGAAGTGGTTGGCAAATTGAATCAGTAGATGCACATTACATAAATCGAATAAAGTATAAGCCTTTACGAGGCAGCTCTTATTTGGATTTACCAAAAGAACTTGCTAATTCTAAAAAAGGATTGATCAATATAAAAAATGAAAAAGATAACGAATGCTTCAGATGGTGCCATTTGGCTTATGAATTTCCTGTTGAAAAAGATCTGCAAAGAATAACAAAGTATAAAAAGCATATTGATGATCTAAATTATGAAGGAATTACATTTCCTGTTACTATCAAACAAATCCCAAAAATAGAAAAACAAAACAACATTTGTTTTAACATATTTGGGTATGAAGATAATCAAGTATACCCGTTGCACATATCAAAAAATAAAGCAGAAAAAACATGTGATATGCTTTTAATCACCGAAGAAGAAAAAAATCATTACGTGTGGATAAACGATTTTAACAGTTTGATGTATAATCAAACGGCACACAAGGAAAGAAAATGGTTTTGTAAAACATGCTTGCAGTGCTTTAAATTTAAAAGATCTCTGGAAAAACATAAACC
Source organism: Cyrtodaria siliqua (assembly GCA_037043455.1). Classification (NCBI taxonomy): domain Eukaryota; kingdom Metazoa; phylum Mollusca; class Bivalvia; order Adapedonta; family Hiatellidae; genus Cyrtodaria; species Cyrtodaria siliqua. The sequence goes on from JAWPHD010002690.1 coordinate 28,533, forward strand.
TGTTTGTCTTTCACTTAACGGAAAACAAGCAGTAGAGATGGCAAACAAAGATGAAAAAGTTAAGTTTAAAAACTACGACAGACAGCTAATGGTTCCGTTTGTTATATATGCTGATTTTGAAGCAGTAACTGAAAGTATTTCTTCAGTATCGAACAATCCTAAAAAATCAAGGTTGTTTGTTGTTATGATGATCAATATTCAAAACCAGTTGTAACGTATAGAGGACCTGATGCTGTTTACAAGTTTTTAGAAAAAATGATAGAAGAAGAAAAGTGGTGCAAGAAAACTATGAATGCAAACTTTATAAAAGATCTAGTAATGTCGCAGAAAGAAGAAGCTAGATTCCAAAAATCTAAATCATGCCATATTTGCGGTAATGGTTTTTCAATAACTCTTAAAAAAGATGACCCAAGCCGTACAGTAGCATATGAAAACTCTCTTAGAAAAGTTAGGGACCATTGTCATATAACTGGAAAGTACAGGGGAAGCGCTCATGATATATGTAATATTAATTTCAGGTTGACTAGAAAAATACCTGTTGTGTTTCATAACTTGAGAGGATATGACTCTCACTTCATAATGCAACACATCGGAAAGTTTAAACAAAACATAAATGTTATACCAAATAACATGGAAAATTATATGGCTTTCATGTTAGGAAAAAGTTTAGTATTTATTGATAGTTTTCAGTTTATGTCCCAATCATTAGATAATCTAGTAAAAAACGTTCCGTCGTTTCAATACATATCTCAAGAATATAGCGATAAAAAGCTAGACTTGCTGAAACGAAAAGGTGTTTATCCTTATGATTACATGAGCAGTTTTGAACGCTTCGGGGATACTAAGTTACCTGGCAAAGATAGCTTTTATTCTCAATTAAATGATGAGCACATTTCAGATGCAGATTACGATCATGCCACAAACATATGGAAAACATTTAAGATTAAAAATATGGGAGAATATCATGATCTGTATCTCAAGACTGATGTGCTGTTGCTGACAGATGTTTTTGAAAACTTTAGAAAAATGTGCATTGAGTATTACAAATTAGATCCTTGTCATTACTTCAGTAGTCCTGGTTTAGCCTGGGATGCATGCCTCAAGATGACTGGTATCCAACTTGATTTAATAACTGATATTGATCAATATTTATTTGTGGAAAAAGGATTAAGAGGCGGTACGAGTTATATTTTAAACAGATATTCACAGGCTAACAATAAATATATGAAAAACTATGACAAGGAAAGAGAAAGCAAGTACATAATATATCTTGATGCTAATAACTTGTATGGGTGGGCCATGTGTCAACCGTTACCTACTGGCAACTTCAAGTGGGTTGATAAGTTTGAAAAAGGAAAATCAAATTACATTGTTGAGTGTGATATTACGTATCCTGAGAAACTGCATGACTCGCATAATGATTATCCTCTCGCCCCGGAAAGTTTAAATATCAAAGATGAGTGGTTGTCAGACTATTGTAAATATTTAAAACAAAAGTTTAATCTAGGAAATTGTAGTGTTAATAAACTTGTTACGACGTTGAAAAATAAAGGAAAGTATGTCGTACATTTTAGAAACTTAGAATTGTACAAAACGCTTGGATTAAAGGTGACAAAAATACATCGAATACTACAGTTTGATGAATCAGAGTGGTTAAAGACATACATAGATTTTAATACTACCAAGAGGACAGCTGGTAAAAATGCTTTTGAAAAGGATTTCTTCAAACTGATGAACAATTCAGTTTTTGGCAAAACTATGGAAAACTTGAGAAAAAGAATTAATGTTAAAATGACTCAAGACGAGGAGGTTCTTTTAAAATATGCGGCAAGACCTTCATTTATTTCTTGTAAAATGTTTAATGAAAATTTATTTGCTGTAAACATTAGGTAGAACTGTTTTAAATTAGCGCTCATTACATTTATATTAGTAATATTCGAATTAACAATATTGAACAAATCCACTTGCATGGATTTTCACAAACAGAAACAAGAAGCATTGCACGTGTAAATACAACAATTACACATAACTTCCTATTATATCTAACTATTACATGTGTCATAAAGAAAACTATACGAAAAAAATATGTTTTTATTTTCTCTCTATGAGTTATCTGCCGCGTTGAGGTTTCGAACCCATGTACACGATGACGCCTGTCTGCTCGGTTACACGTTCTGACCGTAACCACTAGGCCACGGACACCTTCCAATTCTTCGCATGTTAACACCTTTATGAAGGTAAAATACAAAGGGATGCTACTCTAACGATGTAAGGGAAGCAACTCAAAAACGTTTTACTTACGTCTGACGATATGTTAATATTGCATACCGCCAAAATGCTTCGCACCGAAGCAATAAATCCGCATATCAGAGTAAAACCAAACTAAGCATCCGTTCGATATACGAATTTGTCAGAATTGCCTTTGACTGAGATCACGGGTTCGAGTCTTACGGGCACTACTGGTGTTATTCGCTGTATCCTTTGCCAAAACACGTCCCTAAGCCTCTTCGGATTCCTATGTATTTCGATTCTCTTTAGCTGCTCGAAATAACAAGTGTGACCCACATTGTTGCCATCTTATATTCTTTGCAAATATAACCTTATATTATTATCACACTGGACGATAAATGGAACTGTCTGCGATGTAAACGCTGATGTGATGCATTAGCAACGTACTGGTTAGAGTTAAATGGCAGATTCTGCTTACATAGAACTGGAACATATACTGAGTATCTTTTGTTCCATTTTATTGATGACTCATTGAAATATTCCGCTGATACCAGTGGTCTAACGGAATTGTTGTAAAACCTAACAACATAAAACATTTTACCGATTGAGACTTCTGCCATAAAACACAATTGTGTAACAGTTAATTGTTTTCTTATTTCTGCTACGTATCTCTGTCATTTGATCACACGAGCAGTGAATTTTAATAAAATACGTAAAAGCAGTCATGAAACACTTACTTAATTTCAAGTTCGCCTGATACCGCTACTTTCTATACTACTAATCAATCCGGTTTTGTCATTTTAATAACATAACATTTGCAACTCTTTAGGAGAGCGCAATTTTATTTTATGTCTTATTTCGCTGAATCTACTTTCGGCGAAGTTTTTCAATAACATTTGCAACTTGTTAAGCAAAGTCAGACGGAACCGGGCAGTAGTCTTCATCATCGCTCTGTATATCATCTTTTACCATGGAATATTTTACTTGTATGCTAATGTATCTTGTCCATTATCTAGTATGTGCCGTTTATCATCATAAGCTGATAAACTATTTTTATTTATTGCATAGCTGCTTATGTTATGCTTTTGTGATCTAATGACTTTCATCTCATGGTGAGCTTCTGTCGCCGTAAACAAAATCCTTTTGTAATCATCATGTGCTATCTGTTTTGTAACAACACACTTTTTAACGCCCTTGCATTTTTTTGCACTAACCTCATTATCTAGCACATACGAATATAGTTTACTTCGCAACCCAACAAATTCAACAATGGGTATTCCGCAGGTTTCATCTTTCATCTTGCCAATAACCTTTTTATTATCATTAAAATGAAACTGACTTTTTGGATCATAATCACAATTATCAAACAGTTCTTTATCCTTGTAAAAGTCTGCATACACATCTTTTGCTTTTATTTCATAACACAAGGAATCGGTATCAGTAAATAATAACTTAGCTTTTCTATCATATTTGTTTTTGATATAGTTGTAATGGAAATCATACATCAAATATTTTGACAAGTCTAAAATACACATGCCAACATAACAAGGACGATTTAAAACTAATCGTTCTTTTATTCTGTTTATGGCAAATAAATTTTCATTAAACATTTTACAGGAAATAAATGAAGGTCTTGCTGCATATTTTAAGAGAACCTCCTCGTCGTGAGTCAATTTAACATTAATTCTTTTTCTCAAATTTTCTATAGTTTTACCAAAAACTGAATTGTTCATCAGTTTGAAGAAATCCTTTTCAAAAGCATTTTTACCAGCTGTCCTCTTGGCAGTATTAAAATCTATGTATGTCTTTAACCACTCTGATTCGTCAAACTGTAGTATTCGATGTATTTTTGTCACCTTTAATCCAAGCGTTTTATACAATTCTAAGTTTCTAAAATGCACGACATACTTTTCTTTATTTTTTAGTGTTGTAACAAGTTTATTAACATTGCAATGTCCTAAATTAAACTTTTGTTTTAAATTTTTACAATAGTCTGACAACCACTCATCTTTTATATTTAGACTTTCCGGGGCAAGAGGATAATCATTATGTAAGTCATGCAGTTTCTCAGGATACTCGATATCGCACTCAACAATGTAATTTGATTTTTTTTTTCAAACTTATCAACCCACTTGAAGTTACCAGTAGGTAACGGTTGACACATGGCCCAATCATACAAGTTATTAGCATCGTGATATATTATGTACTTGCTTTCTTTTTTCTTGTCATAGTTTTTCATATATTTATTGTTAGCCTGTGAAGTTTGCAATATAACTTGTTCCACCTCTTAATCCTTTTTGCAGAAACAAATATTGATCAATATCAGTTATTAAATCAAGTTGGATACTAGTCATCTTAAGGCATGCATCCCAGGCTAAACCAGGACTACTGAAGTAATGACAAGGATCTAATTTATAATACTAAATGCACATTTTTCTAAAGTTTTCAAAAACATCTGTCAGCAACAGCACATCAGTCTTGAGATATAGATCATGATATTCTCCCATATTTTTAATCTTAAATGTTTTCCATATGTTTTTAGCCTGATCGTAAACTGCATCTGAAATGTGCTCATCATTTAATTGAGAATAAAAGCTATCTTTGCCAGGTAACTTAGTATCCTCGAAGCGTTCAAAACTGTTCATGTAATCATAAGGATAAACACCTTTTCTTTTCAGCAAGTCTAACTTTTTACTGCTATATTCTTGAGATATGTATTGAAACGACGGAATGTTTTTTACTAGATTATCTAATGATTGGGACATAAACTGAAAACTATCAATAAAAACTAAACTTTGTCCTAACATGAAAGCCATATAATTTTCCATGTTATTCGGTATAACATTTATGTTTTGTTTAAACTTTCCGATGTGTTGCTTTATGAAGTGAGAGTCATATCCTCTCAAGTTATGAAACACAACAGGTATTGTTTTAGTTAGTTTGAAATTAATATTACATATGTCATGAGCGCTTCCCCTGTACTTTCCAGTTATATGACAATGGTCTCTGACTTTTCTAACGGAGTTTTCATATGCTACTGTACGACTTGGGTCATCTTTTTTAAGAGTTATTGAAAAACCATTACCACAAATATGACATGATTTAGATTTTTGGAATCTGGCTTCTTCTTTCTGCGACATTTCTAGATCTTTTTTTAAAGTTTGCATTCATAGTTTTTTTGCACCACTTTTCTTCTTCTATCATTTTCTCTAAAAACTTGTAAACAGCATTTGGTCCTCTGTACGTCACAACTGGTTTTGAATATTGATCATCATAACAACAAACAACCTTATACCCATAACTGCAATCAGTATGCTTTTGATATGCTTCCGTATGTGATTTTTTAGGATTATTTGATGCTGAAGAAATACTTTCGGTTACTGCTTCAAAATCAGCATATATAACAAACGAAACCATTAGCTGTCTGTCGTAGTTTTTAAACTTAACTTTTTCATCTTTGTTTGGCATCTCTACTGCTTGCTTACCATTAAGTGAAAGACAAACAGGTTTATGTTTTTCCAGAACTCTTTCTATTTTAAAGCACTGCAAGCATGTTTTACATAACCATTTTTCCCCTCGTATGCTGTTTGACTAAACATTAGTCTGTCAAAATCTTTTATCCACACATAATGTTTTTTTTCCTCTTCGGCAAACAAAAGCATATCACATGGTTTTTTTGCTTTATTTTTTGATATGTACAAAGGGTATACTTGACTATCTTCATATCCAAATATGTTAAAACAAATGTTGTTTTGTTTTTCTATTTTTGGGATTTGCTTGATAGTAACAGGAAATGTAATAACTGTATTCGGTTTCTGGATAATAAACTCCATTTCCAACTTCCAATAATAACAATTAGTATTAGCAGCAAATACCTTAAACGTATCCAAAAGATGAGGATTTTGTGTTTGAGAAGAAGTCTTTTCTGACCTTTGCAGATAAACAAAAACGTGTTTCGGATTTTTAACACCACCCACTATTCTAAATGTGGTCTCGGTCGCTTGGCTGCTTCCGCTTTCTTGTATCATCTCTGCTGATGTCATATGATTTGACATAACATAAGCTAAACCATCTGGGTTAAATATCATTCTAGGCATCCACAAAACTAATTTATTAATAACTACTCTACCATCATCACCACCAGCTTTGAAAATTAGCACATTATCATCTGTTAGTTGCAAGCTAATTTGAATTTGACTAGGAGGATGCATGTTTGTTTCCAAACCCTCAAAGAAGGAATATTTATTTAATGGGATTATAGAGTTAACTTTTTGATTAGTTATGATTAAAGCATGACGAATCGCAAATCCTGAATTATAACCAGCTTGATCATTTCGAGATTCTGCCACAGCCGTATCATCCAAATAAAAGTATTCGTTTGTTCCGGTTGTCATTGCATAGTCATCAGAAATTTCAAGCAAGCTTTTGACATTAACAATTCTGTGAAGATTATTTCCATCGTAAATTATTTTTCCATTTTGCCTTACTTGCGTTTGATTAATCAGTGAAACCGCATCATTAATTAGAGCAATTTCATCGGCGGCTGAGAAAGCGGCTCCATCAGCAAGTGAGAACTTCTGTCATTTCGTGTAAATTGATAACTACTTTTCATTTGCCTGGTAGCATTTCCTGGTTGTGCTATAGGAGTATCTAACTGAATTGGTACATGTTTATATCTAGTATTGTATTTATCACTTCGAAACATCTATATATACTAGTAATTAGATTTTTTTTTTTATTCATTAATCGTTTAATTATTGCATTTATATTTTTGGTTCCCCTTCCGGATAGTAATCTGTTAATTGTTGCTTTTACATCTTCTTCAGTTTCAGCTACAACTTCTTTTTTGTTATCAGCCTTTGTAAGTTCTTTTAAAATGATCTCACCTTTTGGTTTAGGTTTAATAACTGAAATAAATTTATCAACAGCCATTTTTCCTACTTCATCCCCAAGTTTTTTAGAACCGCTCTCTACGATTTGTTTACCAGCAGTTTCTAATGCTTTCTTGCCTGCTGCTTTAACAGACTCACTAAAAAGGTTTGATCCGACTTTTGAAAAAATGTCAAATATACCAGCTCCAGTTAACCGATCAACTTGAGTATATGTTCCCATACTAGTGTCATAAACCTCTTTTTAAACGTGCCATATAACTTATGTTACATTACTTCCTTCAAAACAAAACGAAATGATGTGTGGACACCATTAAGATTAATAATTTTACCAGAGAAATCGGTTATGTAAATATTAATACTGTTAATGATTGTTTTGTTTACTTCACAGAACCCGACTCTTATCGGTTCATCTTTAAAAGGATATGATCTCGTAAGATTAGCTGTACTTATTTCATAGATAACATCTCCGTATGATCCATCAACAAAGAATTACTTATCAAATCACAGTGGATATACGATGTGTCGATATCATTTGTTATGTTTGGTGTCACAGTTCCAAATTTTGTTTCTCTGATAACTGCATCTTTGTCAAACCCGATCAAGGTGTGAAAGTTTGATTCTCTCAAGTACGAACTTATTATGAATGGTAACTAAACATTTAAAACTTGATAAATCAAACTCAATTCTTATCGGGACAGGTGAGTCATCGGTTAAATCATTGTTTACAGTCAATGCTTCTTTTATGTAGTTATCGTTATCAATATCAGCATAACTGTAATTTCCATTTGCAAAATCAATAGTTTTCCAATCTGTTCCATTGTCATACCTTATCACTTTGCTATTAAAATCTTCACTAATATTTTACCATGAGTAAGTCATAGAATTAATCGTATCAAGTCCAATGCCATACTGTTTGTTCTTGCCTAATATTAATGGTCTGTCAAATACAGTAGTAAAATTACTCGGTGTATTTGAGCTATTAATTATTGATGCTTTTTATGATGATAATACAATTTTTTGTTCCATATAATATAGAATGGATAATTTTTGTGAATACTAATCATTCCGGTATGAAAAATAGTTTATAACTTGATTTTTCAAAATTGAAAACTTGTGTAGAGTTGTGTTCTATATCTGATCTGAAAATAATAGTAAAAAGTGACTTGACATATAATTCAAATGTTTCTTTTATTATTCGTTTGTCATTTTTAGCTCTACTGGCCAAGGGCCAGCAGAGCTTATGGGATGGTGTGTTGTCCGTCTTCCGTCGTCCGTCCGTCCGTCGTCCGTTAACTTTTCTTCAAACGACTTCTCCTCAGAAACGCTTGGCTAATTTTGACCAACCTTCACATGGATGATCCTTAGATGAATGCTTTGTAGATTGGTTAAAATTAGGTCAGCGCTACATCCAAGATGGCTGCCATTTCCATATATATTTAATTTTTTAAAAAATCTTCTTCTCCAGAACCGCTAGACAGATTTCAACAGTTTTTCTTTTAAAATGATCGCCAATGCCTAGGCTATCAAGTTTGTTCAAATAAAGTCCCCGGATCAAAAATGGCCGTGCCCCGGGGGTCCAAAGTTTGAATATTGAGGTTTTGCATGTTTTTCATATAGACATATAGGAAAAAACTTTAAAGAAATATTCTTCTCTGGAACCACAAGGCACAGAGCGCTCATGTATAACATGTAGCATCAGCTTATGGTCCTCTACTAAGTTTGTTCAAATGGTGACCCTGGGGTCAAATTTGTCCCCGCCCCAAGGGTCACATGTTTTATATAGACATGTATAGGGAAAAAATTAAAAATCTTCTTCTTTGAAACTGCAAGAGCCAGAGGTTTAATATTTTGCATTTGCTATAAGCTTTGGTCCTCTACCAAGTTTGTTCAAATGCTGACCCAGGGGTCACATTTGGCCCCACCCCGGGGGTCACAGTTTTACATAGGCTTGTATAGGGAAAATCTGAAAAAGTTCTTCTTCTCTGGAACCACATGGCACAGAGCTCTCATGTATTACATGTAGCATCAGCTTATGGTCCTCTACTAAGTTTGTTCAAATGGTGACCCTGGGGTCAAATTTGTCCCCGCCCCGAGGGTCACAGTTTAACACAGACTTATACAGGATTTTTTTTTTAAAAATCTTCTTCTCGGAAACTACAAGAGCCAGAGTTTGATATTTTACATTTATAATAAGCTTATGGTCCTTTACCAAGTTTGTTCAAATGGTGACTCTGGGGTCACATTTGGCCCCGCCCCAAGGGTCATATGTTTTACATAGACATGTTTAGGGAAAAACTTAAAAAATCTTCTTCTCTGAAACTGCAAGAGCCAGAGGTTTAATATTTTGCTGTTGCTATAAACTTATGGTCCTTTACCAATTTTGTTCAAATGCTGACCCTGGGGTCACATCTGGCCCCGCCCCGGGGGTCACAGTTTTACATCAATGCTTGTTTTAAATTGTTTAATTTCTTTATTTTTTATTTTATTTAATTTTTTTGATTATTTTTATTTTTTTTATTTATTTTTTTTATTTTTTATTTTTATTTTTTTTTAATTTTTTTTTATTTATTTTTTTTATTTTTTTTAATTTTTTATTTTTTTTTTATTTTTTTATTTTTTTTTTTTATTTTTTTTATTTTTTTTTATTTTTACTTTTTTTTATTTTTTTTATTTTTTTTTTTATCTCTACTGGCCAACTTGGAACTCCAGCCAGATCAGACCAGTAATGACAGAGTTATGGCTCTTGATATAATTAAAAATGCTATATTTTGCCTCTTTAAGACGATAGTCACTCGCTTCATTGATGTCATAAGAGCCATATTAGCCAGTAGAGCGTCCACAGGCTCTCTTGGGCCTCTTGTTTATTATCGGATAAAGATGCTTTGTAGTCTTACCCTGCGTCGAATAAATAAGGAATTGTTCTACATCTGCTCCTGTGTAAGTAAAATCTATCTCAAATACATAACGACCTTCTTTAAGAATTGTAAAATCATGCGGATAAAGATTTTTTATAATATTCTTCACCTTTTTTTAGCGGATTGGCTATAAAAGTAAACGCAGGAAGAAAAGAGCTTCGACCGCTTCTTTCAAGTGGTTTTCGTGTTGGATGCGACACAAAAGTTATTATCACCATTAGCACGATCTTTAATAATACTTATTCCGTCTATCGTATATTCAAACAGTAAAATCCGACTTAAATAGTCTACTTTTACTTTCAACCCATCAATTATACCAAGAACTGCTGTGTGCCGGCTATCAGACTTTTGATTAAACTGTTTCAATGAGGCTATTTCACCATCAAAAGCTTTGCTTCTTTCATCCTGGGAAGCTTTCAATTGTTTTGAAGCATCATCAATAGCAGTGTTAAGTTTATCAGTGTCAATCAGTTAGCTCAGAGCAGTCTCCAGCGTCTTGCTGCCAACCATTTTCTTTTTGATGTCTTCAAACTCTTTGCTGATATCAGCAACGTTGGTGTTTATCTGCTCATTTAATATTTTAATTTGAGTTATTTCGGTAGTAAAAGCAGTTATCATTTGTTTTGAAGCATCAGCAATAGCAGTTTCTAGTTCATTATTGTCAACCATTTGTTTATTGATTTCTCCAATCCGTGTATTAATATTTTGAACACCAGATCTTATTTGTTCGCTTAATTTCTTGAAGTTTTCACTCTCTTCCAATACATTTTTCTTTTCTAGCTCTTTTAAAGCATCACCCAAAAGTTTTATTTCATCTTTCAATCCGTTTTGAATTTCAATCATTTTCTCGCGGTTTGCTTGTAACTTTGTTTGTATTTGACTAAGTCTATCATCAACACATGTTGTCAGATTTTTCATCATGTCTGGAATTTTATCAATATTATAATCACGTATGATTTTTGTAATTATTCTTTGAGTATATTGCCTTGTTGCTACATCATCTGCTTTTTCCGGATTGCCTAAATTGATAATTCTATTTTTATTCATGTCAAGATCACTTCTCAAAACATTTTCCTGGTTTTTACCCTTGTGAAGATAATTAACCAAATGTTTTTGTTTTACATACTCAAACAGCACACTACCGAAATTTGTAATATTAACACTGCCAGTAGTAACTTCCTCGCCAAGATCATTAAAAAGTCCCATTATATAATATATATTACATTCATTAAATTTCACCAGTGAAGTTTCTTTTGACTAACTTCCTCGGTCGATCCAGATACAGAAAGTCGTACTGCTTGCCAGTAGCTTTTTTATACTGATATTTGCTGACATCTTGTTCGTTTGAAAGCATACCCAGCTCACGATTAACTGGAGTTGCAAAGAATATGTAATGAGAGCAATTCAACCGTATGTCTTTGAGAGTTTTGTAATAAGATTGGGATAAATAAATTACACAACACTTTTTGTGTCTTCCCTGGAAGAAATAATTAATAATATCGTTTTGGTTGCGCTCGCAAACATAATCATCAAAAATGACTATCTTCTGATTATCTGAATCCAAATCACTCACAGGGATAACTTGATCATTTGAACATTCTAATACGTCTCCAACCGGATTTTTTTTTTTTTTTGCTATCTTTCCAAGTTTTTGTGACAAGACCTGATACTTAGACTGTTCCAAGTTTTTAGCAAACAAGTAAATCTTGTCATAGTAAACTAAAGGTTTTAACAACATGTGAACTAATGTGTTTGTCTTGCCAGAATCTGAATTACCGCATATAAGCATTCTAAAACAACAGTCTGGCATAAATTTCCATATCTGTTTAAAATTACCGTTTTCTGTTTTCATATCATAGTTTGGAATTTCCATTATAATAATAGTCAGATAATATTAATATTATCCAAGTATTATTATATATGTCTAAAGTGTATTGTGGAATAAAACAAATCCCCCGTGGTAAACAACTTGGAACAGAAGCAGAATGTTTAAAAGCAAATCAAGTTAGATATTACGGATTACAAAAAGTTAAGATGAGTATCCCAGGACCTACAAAACAAAAAGATGCAGACAATGAAAAATCCAGGAAGCCTGTCGAAAACGGAAGAAAAACCAAATATTATTTATTTGATAGGATTAGAAGCAGAACGAAAACACATAAATAAAACGTTAAGCAAATCTGAATCTCCCAGTGAGATAACACGTCTGGAAAAGAAGATGGCTAAAATACAAAATGAGTCTGAAAAAGCGCATGCAAATATTAAACCAATAAGAAAAAAATTAAAAGCAGCTAAACCTGCAGTCAAGAAAGCAGTTAAACCTGCGGTTAAAAAAGCAACTAAACCTCCAGCTAAAAAAGCGATTAAGCCTCCTGCCAAGAAGAAAACGAAACCTAAAATTTCGGAGAAATAAATCAACGTGTAAATGCATGTGAACATGTATATGAACACAGTGCGAAAATTAAACTTAACATATCTTTATTCATCTTATTTTAATCTAACTTATACTATACATGTCTTTGTTAAAATGGAAAGAATTATCAGATAAAAAGCGAAAAGCGAGTGAGCTTGTTAAGGAATACGAGAATAAAGTTATCCAAAAAAGACTAGAAAAAGGAGCTCGTCGTGATTTATACAAAGAAATATTTAAACCTGTAACTAGCGAAATAAAAAGTCAGTCAGAACAGCTAACAGAGCAGTTAGCTTCTCTTCCGAAAATAAGTCAGCAATAGGCGAGGAAGTACAAGAACAAAAACTGTACCAGGGAATAACTCAGTTATTTGATGAAGAACCTCGTACGGCAAAATTCGATAGTAATTTTAATGTTGGTATGAATAAAGCCGTGGTAAAAGTATATGACTATCCTTTGCCAGAAGAATTAGTCCAACAAATAGCAACCACTTGTGAGTTTGATTTTGAACCATTGCTTGCAGATGTTTCTAAAAAAGTCGATAAAATTGGAACTGGCAAGAGGACCCTATCTAAGAAGATAACAAAAGAAAAAAATGCATTAACAAAAGCAATATATGAGCTAGACAGGCAAGCTCTAATTAACGAATCAAAGGCTTAAGCAGATTATAGAAAAAGGATTAATGAAATAATTTCGTTAGGCTGGCTCATTTTGCCTAAAAAAAACCGTTTAAGGGGAAGAAATACAACAAAATAAAAATTCCTACAAAGTCGACAAAGATGGTTACTATGCAATGTTACAAATTGATTTCCCAAGCTTGTTGGTCATCATAAACTTATTGCCAAACAAGGAGAAGCAATCGTGCTAGATCTAAAAGTAGATGATTATTTTGTAGACTTGATAACAAAGCGTTACAATAATAAAAAAAACTTATTCAAAGCTGTCTCAGAATGCTTTTAAGAAACTAACAGAATTATCTGGTTTACCAATTCATAAAGGTTCTTCAAAATTCAAGAAGATTTTAGGAGGATGTGTTGATGTTGAATATTACAATAGTCCTAATGATTTGGTTAGTGATGTAGAGTTAGCATGCGGAAGTATCGAATCAGGAAATAATAGTCCACAGTTAATAAATAAAGGTATTAGCATAATTGATGAATTATTTAAATAGGTAAAATATCATCCAAAGAACATGAGCAACTATTTTCTAAATATCTTAATTAAATTATTGTCTAACTGTAATTATACATGACACAAATTACTAACAAAGAAGAATAAATTGATCACTTGACACGACTTGTGGCTGCATACAGACGCAGTTATAAATTGTGCGGCAACATAAACACAACATTACAGATTGCCAGTGGGATAATTGGTTGTACTGCCGTATTGACATTGGTTCTGGCAATTCCTGTTTTCGTGGCTGTAGTTGGTGCAGTTCCTCCAGTAGTTGCTGTTTTAGCGAGCAAAACAAGAATAGCAGAAAGAAAGACTTTGTTAAAAACACATCATAGGAGTTTTAAACAACTTCTATCATATGTCCAAACAACAACAGGACTAGAAAATGATGAAGAGGTAATTAGGATTACCTTTAATAAAATATTAGAGATTCAAAAGAATGATAACTTCACAGAACCTCTGGAAATGTATATGAAAATGTTCAAGCTTAATGGAAATTAAGCTAGTAGAGATGCCCCGTAGAAGCATCTGTTCAAGTTAAACGGTCATGGCATCCAGTCGTAATTCTTTTCTGACTTGCTTCCATATCCTATCATACTTTTCTCTGGTTGATTTTGTTTTAACCGATTTTGTTTCTTTTTCTATTTGTAATATTTTAAATATTTTCTGAAAAATGTATTCAAATTTGATTGATCTTTTTCGGCCTTCTATTTGACCCAAAATCTTTACAATTTTGTAAAACAAATCTTCAAATTTTTGTCTATTTTTAGAAGACAAATCATATTCTACCAAGTATTTATCTATATGGTACTTTCTGTGGTAAATAGTTTTCTTTCGGTTGTAATTGTAACCTGCAATAAGATTGTAGCAATTGTGAGTGCCACACTTAAGGCAAATGCGTTCGTTATCGAAAACTTCACAAGTATCATTACAATTCACACATGCGTATGTACACTTGTAACACAGCTTGGCCCTGGTACAATATTTACAAAGCTTCTTTTTATTAGTCATGTAAAATAAGATGCAATCTATGCACACCCCAGGAGGATCAATAATATCTAAAACTTTTCACAATATTTGCAATTCATTATATTATAATATAGCATTATATTTTTAAAATATAGGCTTAAAAAAATATTATCTTATGTAATTATATAAATGGAACGTATAGAAAAGAAAATCAAAAACTTTAAAATAAACCAAAAGGAACATGCAAAAACTATTGATTTTGAAGATGCGAGTAAATTAGATGCAGAACTTTTAATTTTTTCAAACTTTCAAGATTTGACAGAAAGAATCATAACAATGGCAAAACGACTAAAACTGTCATGGAAAATAGAAAAAAGAAATATAAACAAATTACATTCTTTTTGCTATAAAACAAATTTCAGAGGCAACCAGTTACCATCCAACTTTATACAAAGTTTCTTTTATTGCCCACTATGATGTTTTACTTGACCGAGGAATTACAATTATTATGTACGGATAATTAAAAATAATGTAATCCATATTATATGGAGAATTAAATAGAACAAATTTATGAAAACGCAGATATTTATAGGCAAATTCAAGGTTCACACGCCTGCACTAATAATGATATAAAAATGGGATACAAGCGAAAATTAAAAGAAGATAATTATTAAAGCTTTCACAAAGGACTGGAAGATACAAACTGAGATTGAGTATAACAATGCTGTAAAGCTTCTAACAGATGAGGTAGATTTTTTTTTAGTATATTTGAAAAAGAAGAAGACAGACAAACAGACATAGATGTTGAGTGGTTTAAAAGAACGAATCTTAGGTTGTTTTTTTGAAGGAAAATCGGGGTGGAATAACATGGGGGTCCAATCCAGCCCTCCTAACGAATTTTAATTTAATATAAAATAATATCATCTTTAATATATGAGTATTTACAGTTATGCAGAAGAAGAAAGAAAAAACTTTGAAGACGAACAAAAGGTTTACAAAAATGTAGCTGCTTACGAGCAGGCTCTTTTAACCAAGACAACTCAACTTATCAAAGAGTTTGAAACAGTTCACATGCAACGATTGTCAGATGATATTGTGGCTTTTAAAAAAGATTGGGTGGTAAAAACTGAGATTGATTGTAGTTATGCTGTACAGCTTCTTACAGATCTGGCAGAAAAGGAGATTAGTATTTTCAATGAAACACAATTAAAAGTAATGTCTAAAAATGTTGAGTTGTTCAGAGATAATCGAATCAACAATCTGGAAAAACCTCATGTCATTAATACTGATATCGGATGTTATGAAGACTTTGAAACGTTTGTCGAAAGTTTAAAAGAAATGATTGATGCAGACGTTTTTGATAAAGACGAGTTTATAAACTATTGCAAATACAGGATAAAAATAAAATCACTGACAGCTGGAGGTAATCTTGAAACTGTTGATTTTGATAGATACTGCAAATATCATGTAAAAATAAGTCAGATAATAGATAATAGAGTTCTTGAAGAAAAATGCTTTCGGAGATACTTAGACTTTCTTCTAGATAATGAAATAGATGCTCTCTTGGATGAGGTTACTAACGAGGACACCAATGAACATGTTTATGAGGTTACTGATGAGGACGCCGACGAGGGTGAAAATATTAAATAAAAAAATGATATTTAATTGATTAATTAATTAATTAATTAATAGGGGCTTAAAGAAATAATCTTATGCAATATTATATAATGAGTATCCGAGAAATTGAAACATCCCTAAAACAGTATAGAAAGGTTTTTAAAGTAAATGTTGTCAGTAATGACTCGCTCACTCAGCTGCAGAAAACACAACCAAGCGTTATAAAATTTCTTAAAACGGAACTAAGAAAAACGGGCGGCTTTAAATTAAGTGTTGATGTGAAACATACTTTTAAAAAAACATCAATGTTGGACATAGCGACAGGTCCTGCAACCACATACAAAACAGCTTACTTTAATTCTAAAGCGGCAACAATATTAACAGAAAATAATATTATCGAGGCGCTGGACAAAGCACGTGAGGAAATTTAAATAGAGTTGGAAATTGGATTCAGATGGAAAGTGGTTGGGTAATTGAGACACTAGACGCACACTATATAAATCGAATAACGTATAAGCCTTTACGAGGTAGCTCTTATTTAGATTTACCAAAAGAACTTGCTAATGCTAAAAAAGGATTAATAAATATAAAAAATGAAAAAGATAACGAATGCTTCAGATGGTGCCATTTGGCTTATAAATTCCCTGTCAATAATAAACCACAAAGAATAACAAAGTACAAAAAGTATATTGGAGATCTAAATTATAAAGGAATTACATTTCTTGTTACTATCAAACAAATCCCAAAAATAGAAAAACAAAACAACATTTGTTTTAACATATTTGGATATGAAGATAATCAAGTATACCCTTTGTACATATCAAAAAATAAAGCAGAGAAAACATGTGATCACCGAAAAAGAAAAAATCATTATGTGTGGATAAAAGATTTTAACAGTTTGATGTATAATCAAACAGCATACAAGGGGAAAAATACATTAGAAAGAGTTTTAGAAAAACATAAATCTGTTTGTCTTTCAATTAATGGAAAACAATCAGCAGAGATGAAAAACAAAGATGAAAAAGTTAAGTTTAAAAGCTATGACAGACAGATAATGGTTCCGTTTGTTATATATGCTGATTTTGAAGCAGTAACCGAAAGTATTTCTTCAGCACCAAACAATCCTAAAAAATCACATACAGAAGCATATCAAAAGCATACTGATTGCAGTTATGGGTATAAGGTTGTTTGTTGTTATGATGATCAATATTCAAAACCAGTTGTGACATACAGAGTACCAAATGCTGTTTACAAGTTTTTAGAAAAAATGATAGAAGAAGAAAAGTGGTGCAAGAAAACTATGAATGCAAACTTTAAAAAAGATCTAGTAATGTTACAGGAAGAAGAAGCTAGATTCCAAAATCTAAATCATGTCATATTTGTGGTAATGGTTTTTCAATAACTCTTAAAAAAGATGACCCGGCTCGTACAGTAGCATATGAAAACTCCGTTAGAAAAGTTAGAGACCATTGCCATATAACTAGAAAGTATAGAGGAAGCGCTCATGACATATGTAATATTAATTTCAGGTTGACTAAAAAAATACCTGTTGTGTTTCATAACTTGAAAGGATATGACTCTCACTTCATAATGCAGCACATCGGAAAGTTTAAACAAAACATAAATGTTATACCGAATAACATGGAAAAGTATATGGCTTTCATGTTAGGACAAAGTTTGGTGTTTATCGACAGTTTCCAGTTTATGTCCCAATCATTAGAAAATTTAGTAAAAAACATCACTTCGTTCCAATACACCTCTCAGGAATACTTTGGCAACAAGCTAGAATTTATAAAAAGAAAAGGTGTTTATCCTTATGATTACATGAACAGGTTTGAACGCTTCAAGGATACTAAGTTACCTGGGAAAGATAGCTTTTATTCTCAATTAAATTATGAGCATATTTCAGATGCAGATTATGATCATGCTAAAAAAATATGGAAAACATTCAAGATTAAAAATATGGGAGAATATCATGATCTGTATCTTAAGACTGATGTGCTGTTGCTGACAGATGTTTTTGAAAACATTAGAAAAATGTGCATTGAGTATTACAAATTAGATCCTTGTCATTACTTCAGTAGTCATGATTTAGCCTGGGATGCATGCCTTAAGATGACTGGTATCCAACTTGACTTAATCACTCATATTGATCAATATTTGTTTGTGGAAAAAGGATTAAGAGGCGGCACGAGTTATAGCAAACAGATATTGACAGGCTAACAATAAATATATGAAAAACTATGACAAGAAAAAATAAAGCAAGTACATAATATATCTTGATGCTAATAACTTGTATGGGTGGGCTATGTGTCAACCGTTACCTACTGGCAACTTCAAGTGGGTTGATAAGTTTGAAAAAGGAAAATCAAATAACATTGTTGAGTGTGATATCGAGTATCCCGAAAAACTACATGACTTGCATAATGATTATCCTCATGCCCCGGAAAGTTTAAATATAAAAGATGAGTGGTTGTCAGACTACTGTAAAACATTAAAACAAAAGTTTAATTTAGGACATTGCAATGTTAATAAACTTGTTACGACGTTGAAAAATAAAGAAAAGTATGTCGTGCATTTTAGAAACTTAGAATTGTATAAAAAGCTTGGATTGAAGGTAACAAAAATACACCGAATACTACAGTTTGATGAATCAGAGTGGTTGAAGATATACATAGACTTTAATACTGCTAAGAGAACAGCTGGTAAAAATGCTTTTGAAAAGGATTTCTTCAAACTGATGAACAATTCAGTTTTTGGTAAAACTATGGAAAATTTGAGAAAAATAATTAATGTTAAATTGACTCACGCCTTTATTTATTTCTTTTTAAATGTTTAATGAAAATTTATTTGACATAAACAGAATAAAAGAACGATTAGTTTTAAATCGTCCTTATTAAGTTGCCATGTGTATTTTAGACTTGTCAAAATATTTGATGTATGATTTCCATTACAACTATATCAAAAACAAATATGATAAAAAAGCTAAATTATTATTTACTGATACTGATTCCTTGTGTTATGAAATAAAAACAAAAGATGTGTATGCGGACTTTTACAAGGATAAAGAACTGTTTGATAATTGTGATTATGATCCAAAAAGTCAGTTTCATTTTAATGATAATAAAAAGGTTATTGGCAAGATGAAAGATGAAACTTGTGGAATACCCATTGTTGAATTTGTTGGACTACGAAGTAAACTATATTCATATGTGTTAAATAATGGGACTGGTACAAAGAAATGTAAGGGTGTTAAAAAGTGTGTTGTTAAAAAAAATATATCGCATGGTAATTACAAAAATATTTTGTTTACGGCAAGAGAAGCTCACCGTGAGATGAAAGTTATTAGATCACAAAAGCATAACATAAGCAGCTATGCAATAAATAAAAAAAGTTTATCAGCTTATGATGATAAACGGTACATACTAGATAATGGACAAGATACGTTAGCATACAAGTAAAATGATATGCAGAGCGATGATGAAAACTACTGTCCGGTTCCGTCTGACTTTGCTTAACGAGTTGCAAATGTTATGTTATTAAAATAACAAACAGAATTGATTAGTAGTATAGAAACTAGGGGTATCAGGCGAGTTTTCCAGAGCGGGGTTGCTGTGTTGTATACATATGTTGGTGTTGATTTAGGCGTGACTTACATTTAGATCTTAGTGGTGTGAGTGAGAGTTACGCCTGAGTCCTCCCCACTGGCATATTTCACTAGTTTTTCTCGTGCCCCGCGAAGGGAAACTGGCCTGGTACCCCTAGTTTCTATACTACTTACATAACATCAACTGACGGAAAATCTACTGCAGTCGCATCAAGGACAGACGGTAAAAAAACAGGTCAAAGGAAACGTAATATAGACGTATGGACATTGACGGTTCAAGGAAAGAAAGCAAAGATTGTACATGAAGATTAACCATGTAGTTGTCACAGCCCTTTCATGTATCGTTGCAGTGCATACGCCGTGAAGCCCTGTGTGGCAGGTAATGCACTGTATTCAATACATTTGTGACTGCTAACTGTCCATGTAATCAAGCACTGGAGATATATCTCTAACATATATTTTGTATATGTTTTGGTTGTCTTTATAGTGTGTGTGTGTGTGTGTGTGTACGTGTGCATGCGTGTCACTGTCACGTTTCATAAAACTCATGTTATATTTGTAATAGCCTATACATAACTTTAGAAAGACCGGAATACACCGAATCACCGGAAAACTTTTAGAAAGACTGGAATACACCAAATCACCGGAATACACCGGAATACACCAAAATACATATAATAAAGGCATTATTTATGTAATTAATGGATAATAAATGATTATTTATGATTTAAATAGTAATATATCCACACAGAAGAGTGATTTATGTGTTTGGGGGCTTATATACGCATACTAGTCTAAGTCACCACTATGTACACCACTATATACACCTATATAGCAAAACTACATACTTATCTCCCTTGAAGGAAAACATCATAATGCATAAGTTTCTTATTTATGTCCTATGCTTGCATAGACTGGCATAAAAATACAAATAACTATTTAAATATTTTAATAATAAATTTATTACAAGCACATGTAAGCGTATAGAGCTATCATAATGTTGTTGTTTCACAATTTATAAAGCAAATTGACATAAAGTCAAATATTGCATGCGTTCTAAGTATAAATAGCACTAACACACATTTAACACATGTATAGGATGGAAGTAGTATAGATAGTGGGGGTTCTGGCACAGTTTTCCGCCCTCGCGACAATCAATCAAATAGTTATCAGATGTCTCCAGATGCACCAACACAATTGCAAGCACCAAATGGTGACGGCATATTTGATGTCAGACATCTTTTACAACTGTATAAACTGCTTAATCGCCCTCCGCTTAGGAAAAACTTTGCCCAAACCCCCACTATATATTAAACCTTAATTAATCACCCTCCGCTTAGGAAGAACTTTGCCCAAACCCTCACTATCCATTAATGTTCGTAAATAACTAAAACATTTGCAATTGATCAGGCAAAGTCAGACGGAACCGGACAGTAGTCTTCATCATCGCTGCACGTATCGTTTTTTTACCATGGAGTATTTTATTTTCCTACACTTTGCTATTGTGTATTTCAGTTCAAATTGCTCTTCTCTGTTACTATCCAGCTCACGTGCATAACTATCCATTTCGACCAGCAATCGTCTTTGCTTATTAACTTTGCTTTTTTTGATACCCATAAAATCATCACGAACTACTTCATACTTGGAAATGCTTACCTCTCATCAATTCTCTTCTATATTTATCTTTTAAATTGTTAAGTTCTCTGTAAACCTTTTCTAACTTTTCTTGTTCTATTATATATAATAATACTATATATAATTATTTTTAAACCCTTATTTAATATTTTCAAAATCCTTGAATGGGACCCAACTATTGAAATCCTCATTGTAACCCTTCCGTTTAATCAATGCTTGTTTCTTTCTGTTGTCACGTCGTATTACTTTTTCAATCCTAAATATTTCTTGCTTTGCCGTTATCATTTATAATTCATAAAAGCTTCCATCAATGTTTCGGTTGTTTAAATCTTTTATTTTGTATGTCACAGGATTTGTATATTGCCAACCGGCAAGAATGCTTTTATCACACATTGATTTATTACTAGTATTTTCGTCATAACAATAATCATGCTCTTTGCAAACAGCGTCTAACTCATTTGCCGGTTCTCCGCTATCAAGCGGATTACCCGGACCGCAATATTTATAACCAGGAATTGTTAACCCCTTTTTAGGTAATAAAGGAAGTAACACTTTATGAATATCAATATTTCCACCTTGTGTTTTGGTAATACCACAAGACGCACATGTTGCTTTTAACATTCTTCTGCCAGTTTTTGCTAAAACATACTGAGATTTAATATTTTCAGTAACCATTTTTTCTTTCATACAATAACTCATATATAATTATAAAGATTAGACTAAATTTTGTTTAGCCTAAACTTTGTTAACAAAATATGATTTTATGATGTTTTCATTTTGTAAAGAATATCATACGTACTGTTTCCTTCTTGTAACTTTTTAATGAAGTATAGACAGAAATATCCACATAGAACACTTGTTTTATCTTGATACTGAATAGTGTTGTATTTTATATTAGGTATGTACGCTAAAACTTCTTTTGGTGGGCTCAGACCAAACGCATCGAAGTAATAATTAGCCTAGTAGCAAGTCCAGTGTGTACCAGGTCCAGTATGACCATCAAGATTAATAATACCGCATTCTTGTTTATTTTGTTTTGTCGGTAATTTGTTCTTGCTATACACCCCACTGAATTTTTGTATACATAGCTGCTTAACCCATTTCATTATATCTAAGTTAGAGATGGGTTCGTTTTTGAAAATTAACTTTTTTTTTACGAATGGGATACTTCTATAATTATATACTACATGCTCATCTCTGTTTTACCTATATTGTCCGGAAATGCTGCCTAGTTTGTTAGAGGATGAAGCTTGGTGGGGATTTCTTTATTTACAATGTACTGTTTACAGGATACGAGTGTATCATTGATGCAGTTCTTTACATTTAAAAAGGTTTAACACAATTATTAAACAATCACAACACTTCTCCAAAATTTGTATCCAACATATCTGTCTGATCAATACATTACACAAGAAACAAACTTGGCATGTGGGGAATTGAGTGATAAAGCACTTTCGCGAAGATCTTGATATATTCCGTTAAATGTATGCATTCAAACGGCATTTTACCCTATATACTCGTAAATCAGGATTTGAAGACACGTTATACCGAACAGAAATAGTTCCATAATAATTCAACCATTCAATACTAATATACTTTGATCAAATAAAGTCACCAGACATGACCTTCTTTTCTGAGATATAATTTGAGGTTCAGACTTCAAAATCGCACATGCATGACATTTTCATTTGTGTATGAAGGAAATGGCCTTTTATCAAATTCCAGTGTTTCTTTTGAACAAACAATACCTTAAACCTTTTAAGTCTCATGCACAATTGTCATTAAATGCTACATTTTGAGTTAAGGATGCGAGCGAACACAGACAAAATAAAAGTTATATCTGAAAGACTTAAATCCAACCCTACAATTGTGTAGCTATATAGGGAAGATACACCCAAACATAAATTATACCTAACCGGAAGCGTAAATAAAATGGGACATAAGATCTTTTCTGCATTGAATCACTATGCAAATGGCGTTCATTCTCATGTTTGTCACCAAAAAAAGGAAACATCAGAAGTACTGTTAAATAAATAATTTATTGGGCTAAAATTCTTCTTTTATTTAATTTTTTTAACTGCATGTGAAGAAAAATAATTTAATACTCATTATGCCCGTTCTCGCTTTTTCTCTCGTCTTTGATTGTGAACAGCGCTGTAAAATGCCGCGGAGTAGTATGTGTTTTGTGAGGAATTCAAAAGTCCTAGGTTTAATCTCACTGGCAGTGGGTGCAGTTTATGTGAATTCATTGCATAAAGTGTCTTTATTTGTGGCAATCCTATACTTGGAGCCTATGGGAATTGAATTGGGTGTATCTTCCCTTAATCAACTAACCTGTGCTTTATAGTCCAGAAAAAAATCAAGCTAAGTTCGATTTTTAGACTAAAATAGAATCCAATACACTCTTATCTCAAATAATTAGACGAAGTACTTGTTAAATTGCAGTTCCATGCCATTGAATGATAATATAGATCCTATATCTAGATTAACAAGAAACAGGATGGGTAAGCACATACTTGAGTGAAAAACAAGAAATACGTTCTGCACGTTTTTTAAAAGCTTCAAAATGTAAAACCTCATAAAAAATAATCGCATGCAATATTTAAGCGTTCTCAACCATATTATTATTTGAGTCACGCTAAGTCAAAATTATAGTAAAGATATATTTTTAGATTTTAGCCTCATATGTACAACGGAGAAAGCATCAACTTGCTTTTGAGTATCGGCAAATCTTCAGATCTATTACCTGACTCGTATTGACAATACTTTATTTATACAGACCTGAAATGGCACTTGAGCTGCTTCAGGAATACCTTAAAATTCTTTCAAATTACAGCCGCCCCAATATTTTACCCCAAACCAAACACTTTATGGTTAACCTGCTCAAAATCGTGTTCTGTTTTAAATTTCAAAACGTTAACATCAGTTAGCTTTTCACATTTGGTTTCAAGTATTCATAGACATTTTCGGACTGACTGAACCAATAATACCAAACAACAACAGAACATCCGTTTAATTACTCTTTTCGGGAAACTTTTTTGTCTGACTGACGTAACACATTGTAATGTTGTAATTATTTTGCGACGTTTGTGCCATTCAACATCACCGCTTGGTTTGGTAGCAGCAACGTGTATCAACGTGCGATTTTCTGCACTATTAAAACGCACTCTATTAAAACGCACTCATTTAATCATTGTGTAATTTAATTAATATAGCAAGCAATTACAGTACGAAATCGTATGATTAACTAAAACTGCAAATGACTGAACACAAGGTATTAAGGATTATCACATAAAAAGTAGATGTAAAAGTCGAACAGGAAATGTAGAATTTAAGGGCCACACTCAACCACAAACACGCACAGAAACAAACAACCATTACAAATATGAATAAAAGGCAAGATATGACATCACAACCATTTAAACTATGGTACTCAGTTTCAATTTGTGTAAGATTTTATTACAAATACTTTAAATGAATAGTTTAACACAATCTACGTTGTGTAGACAACTACCATACCCAACGATTACCATATATAATTTATTGTGCAAGTCCTAACGCTTCATTTGAGCGCTTAATACAGGATAATAACGAGGTTGTGTACACATAAATCCGATTTAATCGATTTGGTTTAAAACTATACTTAATAACTTTATGCGTTTTTGTCGTAATAGATTCAGATTAAGATTAAAGAATTAGGAAACAGTAATAGTTTCGGGAACCCCAATCTTGATATGTTGCATTTGCCCAATCTTAATATGTTGTATTTAACAGTGTAGGCCATCGTCAGAATGCTGTTATTCCTATGGGTACTAAATGTGCACCACATGTCGCAGATTTGTGTTTATATTGTTATGAAAGAGATTTTATGTTGAGCTTGTTAGCTGCCAGGGAAACTTTATTGATGCGTGTAATAATATATCTCGGTATATAGATTTCATACTCAATATTGATAATCCGCTCTTTGCTCATGCGGTCAGTCACTAATAATTACCTACCAGTGCTCATGTTGAATAAAGCCAACAATTCGGATAGGGATGAACCTCTTGCTACATCCTAAGAGGTGTATATCTCCCAGCTCAACGTTTTTGTTATTACAAACTACGTAGATCGTTCTCATAGTTAAATCTAGGTTAAAAATAGGAAAACCTACTGGAGAAGTACAACACCAACCTAAAAACATTTCTGCGGCAAGGAATATCACGATATATAAACTTTGACAATTTAGGTGTCTGGCGGGTTTCCTGTCCACTTTTCAAAATTATTCAGGAACATCTTCAGGGAATACGACTCTTTAGTATTGCAATGCACTTGATGCTTATTGATTGACTGCTCTACAGTCAGTCACTACGTTTCATGTTTGTCTTGTGAGATGCCTGGACATCATCGTGGGTCTCTATGAACCCTGAATAGGGAAGGTCTGTACATGAATTTTCATTCCTCAGTTTGTTTGGTCGTTCCCTAGATTGGCTTTCTCTTTGGCTGTAACTGTTGTGACTATTCAGCAGTTCAGTTCTGGATACATCCTCAGTCGGAACTGCCTCGTCGATTTCCGTCACTCGGAATTTCCGGAGTAAGGACATTGACGAAGAGTTCCGATCGGATACATCCTGAGGTGTTTTTTATATATCTTTACAACAAAATTTAAGAGTATCGTTTGTTAATTTGGATGTGGATCATATAATTAAATGGGATGTACGTTTATCTGCACCATCTTGTCAGTTTAGGCACTGAAGACAGGATAAAAGCGAGGCTGTTTTCACATAAAACCATTACAACTAACCAATAGACTGTATTGCCTACTGACCGTTCCAAGTTGGTATCCGTTTCTTTACCACTCTTTGTATTGTGGACCTGTTCATTGAATATTTCATTTGCTCTAGTTTATGGTTCAGTTCGTACCTAAGGTGCCATTAAGTTTGTGGTTCAGTTCGTACCTACGTCAGTTCGTGTCATTGTGTTTTGGTGCTGTGGTTTCTCTAGGATATTTTTTTCTCATTTTGGTGTCTATAAAAAATTTATCATACATTGTTTTATATTTGTTTTTTTTAGTTTATATTTTGAATCATTTTAATACATATTTCTACTTCAATATGCGTTAAAAGGCGTACATGTCGTGGTTTAGTAATGTCTTTAAAGAGTAATATCTATTCTTAATACAAATTGTAGTTACATGTAAACTTAAATAAGTATTTAAAGCTTACCTTTTCGAACCATAAAAAACCTTGTCCTCCATCTAGATTTGTCTAGACTTATTAATTTCCAGTACAATTTTCTGTCTCTATCAGTTCAAATATGTTGAGGGACTTACAGTCTAACTGAATTGTCTACAACACGACCGGCTATATAATAATTCTCCCCTTAGCACTTTACAATTAAGTGATAATTCAATGAATAATATGATTATATGTAATACGAGATTAACAGTGATGTAGATACTTTTTTTTACTACAGTGAGAAATGAATGATTAACAAGGAACACATTTAGAGTAAAAACCTGTTCTTAATAGTTCAAGCTTCCAAATGGATGTGAATCCATTTAATGCATTTTAAAAGAAACAGCGATTCTGATTAAATGGATGTTAAGTAAAATAAAACACTCCATGGCATTTCTTTTCATCATGTAAATATGGAAAAAAAACTGTTCCACAGGACAATGCATATAAATATAATACTCATGATTTTTAAAAGTTGTGAGTATTTGTAGTAACTTTACGAGAAAAGATACTCACAATTTTAAAGAAACTGAGGGGTTTTGTAATTAAAGTATGAGTAAAATACTCAAAAACTCTTATCTACATCTCTGGATTAATTGTTCACACACTCCCGCACTGTCTTTATAGTTGGGCTTCTTTTTTAGCTTACACTGGACAAAATTCCTAATTGCTCACTTTTTTATCTTAACTAATTGTAAATGTATTTGAGAATAGTTGTGTGATAAGTATTTTGTTTTGAGCAATAGTTTGTAAAATATTATTATTTTTTGTTTAAATTGTTACATCTTTTGAGAGTTACCTTTCCTTTATATGAAAATACGAAATATGCTGATAAAACACATAACACGAATCAAAGTCCAGTCCGCTTAAATATATAAACTTCTTAAACTTGGTAGGAAATTATATAAAAAAACAACATGAAAGTTTGACCCATTTATTGCAGATGTTCCGTCTATAATAAAATGAATAATCCTAAATTACACCCCTTTTAATGGAATATCGTTTGAAATTCAAGTGATGTTATTCAGTGTTAACATTAGATATTATGAAAATTTCTTTTGCAAACGCATTTATAGTGGAAATGCTATTTAAACATGATGTCAAAATAATTTTATTTGGTATATGTTAGAATTAGGAACACCGAAATCTTCACAAATTCAAAGTACTTCACACATTCCTAAGTACCCAGTTGTGTACGTGTTATAATTTATTTTTAAATAAAAAAACGTCGACTTGAAAGTTGTAAAATGTGTTTATGCAATAAGAGCAGACGATTTAAACTCGTTATATTGTAGTTCATCCGTATCTCCAATCAAGCGTGACATGCACAAAAACAACGAAAATATTATTGACATATTCTTAGGTGGGTATATTTATTTTGGTCTATTAAAAACTCAGGAGACGTTCTTGATAACATTTGCATTAAAACGTCAAGTTTCATCTATAAGTACTTATGACTTCTCTACACTATATACAACCTTACCACATATCCTTATCAAAGACAAGCTGATTGGTCTTATTAGAAACACTTTCGCTAGAGAAAAAACTACATTTTTGGCCTGTAACACTATTAAAGCGTTTTTTACTAACGGCAAATTTTATAGAGGATTTTACATGAATGCTCATTCATTATTGAATTTATTAAATGAGTTGGCAAAATGATATAATGCGAGGCTCTTGCCGAGCATTATAACTTTTTTTGCTAACGAGTTGAATAAATTCAATATTGAATGAGAACGAATATTAGATTCTATTTATCACATAACTCACATATCGACTTTTATTGTATTTTACCTGTCGCTTTAACACGCGAAAGCCGACATAAACCCTGAGAATTGAATCAAAGTCATTGTCGATCTTTTTTTGACAGCGCATACTAGGCTTATTTTCATACTTATATAACTAGTGATACAGAATAAAATAAATTACACTATGTGGACTTGCCAAGAAGTTGTTGGTATCCTTATGGGTACGAACTGTGCATCTCTTGTCGCAGATTTGTTCTTGTATTGCTATGAAAGAGATCTTTCGTCTGATACACAGGCAGATGTAATTGAAGCCTTTAATGAAACCTCTCGATATTTGGATGACATACTGAATAGTGCAATCTTTTCTTTTCTACTATTGTTTATAATATCTATCATAAGGAACTTCAACTCAACAAAGCTAACATTTCTGATACTGTCCCTTCTTTTCTTAATTTACATCTTTCTATTAAAAATGGCGAACTAATTAGTAAAATCTATGACAAGAGAGATGGTTTTGATGGTTTTGATATTGTTAATTATCCCCATTTAGATGGGTATGTTTTCCGAGCTAGTTCTTATGGGGTCTATGTTTCTCAACTTCTTCGTTTCTCTAGAGCGTGTATCGTTTTGGGGACTTTAATATTCTTAACATTGTATAACTAAAAAGCTACTCCAGCAGGACGACCGTTGCCATAAACTTTGAAAAACCTTTGAAAAATTTGATTATCGTAACCCTGATATAAAAGTAATTTAAGAACTCTTCTGCAACAAGGACTATCACAACCTGATTTCTATGTTGATGTGATTTACAAACTTCGTAAGATGCTTGGTCGTAATCACGTTCATACAATATTTAATAAACTTGTTAAAAGTTTATTAAAAGAGGTTAATTATGACCTTATCATTTTGCAACGCACTACATCGATGTTTGTCTTTAATCTTACCTTGTCGTACCCTTAACGGTTTGATCTCTTGTTGCTCTGACTTCTGCCAAGTCATTGGAGTCGTATATAGTGTAATTTCTGAAGTTGGAGTTTTTGGACGAGGAGCTTTACGCAGTTCGAACATGTAGTTCCTTTAACTGCCTCAAGTATAACTTAATTTGATATCGTATACCGAATAATATAACTACTGATTGTGAATAATTGTAATTGTATACAGTATATACGTGTCTTTTTTGTAAATGTACTGAATACTATGCGCATTAATACACGCATAATAGTTATGAATGGAAACTTTCAATAGCGTAGTTACACAGATGTTAATATCACAGGCCTGCCAAATCTCCGCTGGTGGGGGTCCGGGGGTTCTCCCTCGTGAACAGTTTTGAAAAATTGAACCCATAATAAGTAGTTTTGAGCGAATTAGAAACGTATTTTGAAGCTATTCTAATTCTCCGGAGTCATTCTTTTTTCTTTGATTTATTGAATATTTACCGAAGTTGGATGGGTTGGTCTACCTTTTACCCTTACCCCATTTCGGCTTCACGTTTTATTGCATTGTTAGCTTTTTCATTTTTCCGACACCCAACTCTGAATTATACGCAAGGGCGTATAGGACTATTCCCAGGTACACCCCTGGCTATACGGCACACCTGCAAAAGTTTAACATAACCTTTAACCTCGCCAAGAAGACACTGTTCAATCTTGGCGACTCTCAGGACCTTCAGTCCTTTGATTCATCTTTAAAGTTGTTCTTTGTTTCTGTGTGTGTTAGTGGTTGACTGTCGTCCTTGAATGCTACTTTTCCGGTTCGATTGTTATATCGATTTTGACTAGTATATTACAAAAGAAATATAAAAAGATCGGACAGGGTAAGTAGCATTCAAGGAGGACAGTCAACCACACTAGTCTTCTCCTTAAAAAGCATTGTCGATATACTGCCATATTAATACATTGTTTAATTGTTGTTCATGTATTAACACATTATCAACTGTTTCTCTAACTGGGTGAATGCACAATTCCATCTGGATGGAGAAATGGCAAAATGGAAAAGGTCATTACGCTACTGAAGTAGCAAACTGGCAGGTGCCCAATTCAATCTGCAAGTTTTACAGCATGCTAACATTGTCTGGGAAATAATAACGCACGATTATCTGTCGTTCGTATGCACTTAATACGTGTTTGAATACGTGTATGTATTATGTCATACAGTAATTGTTTAATAAAGGTATAGAGTCAAATACCACTATAGATTTGGGGCCTACAGTAATTGTTGAAAACAAATAGGTATATGGTCAAATACCACTATTGATTTGGGGCCTACAGTAATTGTTGAAATCAAATAGGTATATGGTCAAATACCACTATTGATTTGGGGCCTACAGTAATTGTTGAAAACAAATAGGTATATGGTCAAATACCACTATTGATTTGGGTCCTACAGTAATTGTTGAAAACAAACAGGTATATGGTCAAATACCACTATTGATTTGGGGCCTACGGTAATTGTTGAAAACAAATAGGTATATGGTCAAATACGACTATTGATTTGGGGCTTCTGATTGGTTGAAAAAAGAATAGGGTCTATTAGAGCGTATAGTCAGATTATGAGGTATATTATGACTGTATGAAATTACCCAAATCATAACAAATCCTCATAAAACATCAGCATAGTATATTTTCATCATAAAATATGTTCATTTAGAATATTTTGATTGAAATTTGTATTTTTTTTGATAAAATCATACTGAGGTATATTCGCAAAAAGTAAAAATATATTTACTACTATTCTGGGGGTGGCCAACTTCAGTGAACAATCAGAGGCTGAAAGCATTACATTATCCCCAATTTGCTTGTCATTAGTGAGTGTATCTGAGATAGTTCATTAAGAAAATTTAGTTTTTTCCTCAGTCAGTGTGATTTAGAAATGGGGATTGAAGGCCAAAAGGCTATAATGTAAGCCTATGGGACAAGCAATAGTGGTATATGACCATAAAAGTCGAACAGGAAATGTAACTTTCACAGTCAACTTAAAACACGCATTAAAACAAACACGAATTACAACGTTAATTAGCAAGGCATGTGACACCAAAAATACAAACGGGTTGAAAATAGGGCTACCGTCTTGGAACGGTCATTGGCAAAATGACCGCTGGGGGTTAGACCGGGTTCTAAGGTGCACCACTGAAGCCTCATTCTTAAATAAAGATATCTCCCCAGGTTATATTCTCATACAAACAAGGCAGCATTAATAGGCAATACAAGTATCACACATAGATGATCATGTATATATGAATATAAAATTAAGTTAAATTGGGGTTTTACGATGCACCAACATAAACATGTTATGTGGTGCCAATAGGAATGAACATTCCAGTCTCAGTCTCCATTTACATCTAGAATCAAGGTACTCTGGTACATAAAAATGAACGAACAACAATGTATTGTGAATGTAAAATTCTTATTTTCTCCAGGAATCACATACAAGCACTTGTACTTGTTTGAAAATCGTAAGGAAAATATTGTAATAAAACATAACATGATAAAATCTTGTCAAAAGTTAACATATTTATTGAGAACAATTGGGATGAAAATAAGCAACTAATGTAATTCGAAATATTATACAGGAAAATGTTGGGAGAATAACAAACAACATGTCGAATTATTAACACAAATAAGTCGCTTATATGTCAGATAAAATGTGCATCCGCAGTGATGTTCTATTTTTGTATTTTGTGAATCATATAAATAAATATTGTCTAATGTTATATATGTGTTACATAAAATAGTATATTAACACCTATTGTTTGAGGCGCTTGTTACCGCTAACGTTTTTTCTTGACTTTAAGCATATAAATAAGATGTACATCAGTGAAAGTTTTGCCGTGGTAAATAAAAATGCCGTACTTTTCAAAATCGATTGAGAAATAAAACAATCACGCGCGAAAGTTGTTTTTGATATTGGCATACCTATCTGTTGAAAAGATCTGTGGCATTAAACATTCGTGAATTTTTTTTTTATTTAAGATTTTTATTCCAACTCTGAAAGTGTTATATATAAACAACATATTAAGGATAAATTCTTCATAATTTGAGATTTCCCAATTTGTTGCTGTCTCAGCAACAAGGAATTTACATTGAAAAAGCCCAACCAAAAATAATTTTGGCTGTACAACCTATTTTCAAAACAAAAATATTTGTTATTTACCACTACAAATTCCATTTCTAATGTAACATAATTTATGAGCGTATCATAAACGTCGCCCATGTTAATGCTGAAAAACATTTGGCTGATACAAGCACCCAAAACAATAGGTATATGCTTTACGTGAATCGTTGTGCATTTGTTTAAATTTGATAGTGTTCCTTAAAAGTTAAAAACACCAATAATTCATCATTTTGACGTATTCCACATTGTCTCCTTGCACATGTTGATGTATTTTATATTTACCCTTTGTGAAATATCAGTAATTCATCATTTTGAAATGCATGTAAATATACTCACCATAATTAATATAAACATATTATGAAAGGTTCTATTTTATATAAACCGTATGTTATGTGGCACTTTCCGCCAGAACGGAGTGTTTTAGTAAACGTTTGACTTTGCTCAAGGATCATGTTTGACTTATCACAATTGATTACATTTATGCACACATCGCAAGGTTCATGGAGGACAGCCTAGAACCTACATGGACCTATGACGAGGCACAATAAAATCCTTCTATATATTCTCGCAATATTACTCTATGTTTGTGAATAATTTACACACGTTAAACCTTAGTATGTCACTTAAGATTCATTTCCGCAATTATTTGTATTATTTGTGTTTTATCTGGTGAATAATTTACGAAAACAAAAGCTTAGTGGCAGATCTGTCACATACGATGATTTTCCGCAACTTTATACTTTTGCATTTGTTGATTGATTAACACACAGAAAGCGTTGACGGTAGATCGAGTCATAAGATGTGTTTCCGCAAAATGTTTTATTTGGGTATTTGTTAAACAGTATACAGTCACATACGATGAGTTTCCGCAACTTTGTTTATACTTTTGCATTTGTTGATTGATTAACATACAGAAAGCGTTAACGGTAGATCGAGTCATAAGATGTGTTTCCGCAAAATGTTTTATTTGGGTATTTGTTAAACAGTATACAGTCACATACGATGAGTTTCTGCAACTTTGTTTATACTTTTGCATTTGTTGATTGATTAACATACAGAAAGCGTTAACGGTAGATCGAGTCACATAAGATGTGTCTCCGCAAAAATGTTTTATCTGGGTATTTGTTAAACAGTATACAATCCTCAAAATAATTTAAAGACCATGTTTTTTAAGGTGATGTAATTGAATAATTTACGGGTCATTTTTTAAGGTGATGTAATTGATTGATTGATTGAATTGGATTTTATAGTCGCACCAACAGCAAAGGTCATATGGCGACTTTCCAGCTTCCACTGGTAGAGGAAGACCCCAGTTGCCCCTCAGGGCAATTTTCGTGCACGGGCGGGCACCTGGGTAGAACCACCGACGTTCCGCAAGCCAGCTGGATAGCTTCCTCACATAAAGATTCCTAGGTGATGTAATTGAATAATTTACTGTCTTTTTTTTCCTATTTTTAAGTTCAGTTGTATTCTTTTAAAATTGTTACATTACACACATGTATTAACTTCTTATATGAATATGAAATCCATACTATTAAAGATGAAGTAATTATTACTGTTCTATTTTGTGGTCCTTAAATTATTTTGAGTAGTATATATTGCCTCATGGTGGTCTAGCTTGTATGTTATCTAACCATAAAATAAATATGAATTATTTATTTATATATTTACCTAAACTATGTATTGTTTAGTCGTAAATAAGCTTTTTGTTTTGACTAACCACAGACAAATATGAGTGATTTTGGTACTAACATTTATTGGGCAATTTAATTACATAAATTCCTAACACAGTCAGGGTGGTGAGATTTTCATTTACAGTTGACTAACTGAGGTACATATGCACAATAGCATCACACATATGCCTCTATTTCATTTTTATAAAATTGTATCTTATGACTTCATTACCCTACATTTATTAACATTATACTTAATATTGTTCCTTTTCTCAGTATAGTGTTAATTTTAACACTGACGGTCATGTTAAAGCAGTGTTTGTTTTAATGCTTTTTATTATCAGTGTAAACGGATATTAATCATATATAAAGCTCATCGTTTTACTCAGGACAAAATGTGCAATGTTCTTTTGATATACCATAACGTTTCTAGATATGTATTGTGTAGTGTTGTTTTTACTGGCCCTTTGGGATCAACGAGACCAATATAGGTGGCTTTGAAGTAGAATATCGCTTACGTCGGTGCCAGGACTCATGAAAGGAGTTGCACTTTACATTATCTCTCATGAACAGACTAAATAAAACCGAGTCTGCTACTTTAGTCTCTTGTTTGTGTTTTTGCTTAAAAATGATCTCCCTTATCAGTATTCATTATGCCATATATAACATTGTTTCAACAAATGTGTGCACATACTGTGAATATAATTTGTTTGAGGACCATATGTCAGACTGGCTGTAAGCCAAATATGTAATCCTCGATAAATAAAGATATTAAAAGTAGTGATGTTATTATTACAGAATCAATGGCTAAACGGTAGAACTGTTATTTAAGATGTGCTCACACAATGCCCTTCGATTTCCATATTGAGTGATTTTTTACAAAAGCAATTAGACAATGGCGTAACATTTGATCTGTCTTTCATATATATGTTTTCTCAATATCGTTTTTCTGTGTGTGTGTTTTTAACAATTTACTTAAAGGGGTTGATGCACTATTTTCAAACACGATTTATATAAAACGGCTCTAAAAAAATTGAAAAAGCTGAAATAATTATCAAAATGCCATGAAAAATAAAGGAGATATGACTTATTGAAAATTTGCAAAAAACGTAAATTGAGGCGGCCACCTTTGAACGATGACGTCATCGCGCCTTTTTTTACCATATATGGCATATTGATAAAATACATTTTAAAGCAAAGAAAATCACTGCAAATTGATTAAAAATAAATATACAGATGTAAAATGTATACATTACATGCTTATTTTTTATTTGCAGTGATTTTCTTTCTTTTAAAAGACATTTTGTCAATATGTCATGATATCGACGTTAGTGTTTGTCCTAATGAATATCACCTGATGTCACTTAATATACCTCATTAATAATGATGGTTATATTCAAAGTTCTTCCCTATAGTGTCTAAATAATTGTGCACACGTCACAAAATTGATAAATGTCGGAAATATTGCGAAGGCGGATCGGCACAATACATTTCTGTTTTGCATTTGTTGCATCTGAATTATTAATAAAGGATCTCAAATTCATACAAAAGTGTTTTTCACTTTTCACTGTAATATATTTCCTTTAAAGCAGCTATCCCGCCAACAACAGCCAAATTTTACAACATAATTATGTACATCGTTTTTAAACATATTTTGAGAATCAAAACTCTATAGATATAATATAAACGGCTTTAACCAGCCAGACCAAACCCCAAAAAGGGATCGTTAAATTAGAGTTACCAACTAATAATTCATTTACGCATATTCAATCATGGGTATTTTAAAAACCCGTGAAAATCCTGTACTTTAATTGGCACATACAGATTATTATATGACGCGATAGAGTTTCGATCAACAGTTTTGTTGTGTCATTTTACCGTTATTTGGCGCGTTAGTTTCTTTAAGAATACTCCGAGATATACGACAGTGTTGTCATAGAAGAGGCGGAAGAGGTTTTTGCGAGGTATCATCATATTCATGTATTCTGTAAAGATCTAGCCCAGTTTGATAACATAATTGTCTTCCCTTTCGGTGAAGCACACCTATCTCTGCACATGAAGTGTCGGCCTGTGGGTAATAATTGAATGGAATTGGGTTTTAAGGCGCACCAACACATGAAAAGGTTATATGGCGCCTAACAGGCATGAACATGCCAGGCTCATCTTCCATGTACATCGAGATAAAATATGGAAAATGGGCCTAGAACATTCTCACCCTGAATTGCAGAGTTGCTGCAAATTCTATCGTAGAACCTCCATTTACGCTGGAGCCACGTTTACTGTTTTTCTGCCATTGCTCTTTTGATGCGAGCGAGATAGCACCTGAAACAATGCAGGGATCATGATGAAGACCTTTAATGAACATGAACAAAAAATGATAAAATGAACATGAATTTGGGGGGATTCTACCCCTCTGCCTACCCCTCCAAAGGGATCTGCAGTGGCCCTATTCTTTGCCCCGTGACCAACCGTGAACGGGGGCACCCGGGATCCACACGGGGCCTGTGGGTAATAATAGAAGCCAGTAAATAAATCTATAAAAAAAGGTATTTTCACTAATTTAGTGTGCCATGTTTTTGTAAAAGTGGCGTTTTCACTAATTTAGTGTGCCATTTTGGTTTAAATTACATTGTTAATCTATTTGTGACATGTTTCAAGAATTTTCATGTTAATTGTGAGTTTAGAGTTTGTTTTGCTTATATGGAAATGAGTGTATGAATATACGATTGTGGTATCTCAGTGTTTATGTTTTTTAAGGGAACATGCATTCATGAGACAAATTCTTTCTTAGAAGATCCATGACCCCCATTTTTCTGAAGTCTTTTTGGCAGTACATTGGCCATTTGTGATGAGAATGCTAAGTTATTCTTTGTTTAAATGAGCCTAGATATGAATGACAACATTGCATTTTTATTTCATGACAGAAACAACACAATGCAAAAGTCGATGGATGTGTTACGCCTTTACCGATTGAGTTGTCATTTCCAACTTCCGGGAAGCAAATTTCGCCTTTGTAATCTCAAAAGGTGATGAGCTTTTAAGGGATGTAATTTTTCGGTATGAAAAAATATAGTCTTGATCATCTTCGACGCTTGATTGTAAATACAATCGTCTTGACCCTTTGTGCAGAAAAAAACTAATTGAAACCGGAAACATTTGTTTGTGTAATTTTCATTTTATTTACCATCCACATTTAGTTCGCCGATATAATGATGAAGTTTCCCTCTTTGTTTATTTATTAAATTAGTGTATTTTCTGCCGTTCTGTTCATTTTCAATACAAGGTGCGTCTAGTTTAAACTTGTTTATTTTACATCGATTGTAACGAAAGTTTTATGAACTTATTTGAATCATTCGCGATGTCTTCCTGGGTAGAACCAGTACTAAGCAAATGCAGATAAAGTGTCTTGCTCAGGGACACAACGCATATGGCAATGGCGGGGATAGAACCCACGACTTTTCGATCATAGGTCCAACGCTCTACCACTAGACCACAGCGCTTCACGTCTGTATAAGCCAATCAGAAACGATACAACATTTCGGTAAAATGGCTGCCGCGTCAACACTTTTTTAGAAGAACAGTTCTAGACGTTTGTCTTGAAACAAGCAAGCATCACAGAAGATATAGAGTAGAAAAAACATTACTTTTACGCGTGCAGAGTTGTCATTTCCAACTTCCGGCTTAAGAGCTTTTAAGGGGATTTATGTTTGACATACATATTGAACTGAGTTATATCTATGAAAAAAAGCATATGGAGAAAGTTGACCTTAAAATGCCAATAACATCATAAATAACAAATTTAATTAATGAAAATATTGCACTTAGACCATACTTATATATGAATAAACGTGTTCATATTTGACAAACACTGCATTATTATGTGTGTATATTGCTTTAATAATAGCAATGTCAAATACAAAAAAATAAAAATCCACAAAACAAGTTCTGACTTATTCTTATCTGAATATCATGTTCTATCAGTCGCACACTGTTCAAGCGGATCTTTATTTGTAACTGTATCTGTACTGGATCTTATATGTAACTGACACTATGTAACTGTATCTGTACTGGATCTTTATATGTAACTGACACTATGTAACTGTATCTGTACTAACTGAGTCTGTACTGGATCTTTATATGTAACTGACACTATGTAACTGTATCTGTACTAATTGAGTCTGTACCATCTTTATATGTAACTGACACTATGTAACTGTATCTGTACTAACTGAGTCTGTACTGGATCTTTATATGTAACTGACACTATGTAACTGTATCTGTACTAATTGAGTCTGTACCATCTTTATATGTAACTGACACTATGTAACTGTATCTGTACTAATTGAGTCTGTACCATCTTTATATGTAACTGACACTATGTAACTGTATCTGTACTAATTGAGTCTGTACCATCTTTATATGTAACTGACACTATGTAACTGTATCTGTACTAATTGAGTTTGTACCATCTTTATATGTAACTGACTACGTAACAGTATCTGTACTAACTGAGTCTGTACTGGATATTAATATGTAACTGACTACGTAACTGTATCTGTACTAACTGAGTCAGTACTGATCTTTATATGTAACTGACACTACGTAACTGTATCTGTACTAACTGAGTCTGTACTGGATTTTTATATGTAACTGACTACGTAACTGTATCTGTACTAACTGAGTCTGTACTGGATATTAATATGTAACTGACTACGTAACTGTATCTGTACTAACTGAGTCTGTACTGGATATTAATATGTAACTGACTACGTAACTGTATCTGTACTAACTGAGTCAGTACTGATCTTTATATGTAACTGACACTACGTAACTGTATCTGTACTAACTGAGTCTGTACTGGATTTTTATATGTAACTGACTACGTAACTGTATCTGTACTAACTGAGTCTGTACTGGATATTAATATGTAACTGACTACGTAACTGTATCTGTACTAACTGAGTCAGTACTGATCTTTATATGTAACTGACACTACGTAACTGTATCTGTACTAACTGAGTCAGTACTGATCTTTATATGTAACTGACACTACGTAACAGTATCTGTACTAACTGAGTCTGTACTGGATATTAATATGTAACTGACTACGTAACTGTATCTGTACTAACTGAGTCAGTACTGATCTTTATATGTAACTGACACTACGTAACTGTATCTGTACTAACTGAGT
Organism: Cyrtodaria siliqua; assembly: GCA_037043455.1. Taxonomy (NCBI): domain Eukaryota; kingdom Metazoa; phylum Mollusca; class Bivalvia; order Adapedonta; family Hiatellidae; genus Cyrtodaria; species Cyrtodaria siliqua. The sequence goes on from JAWPHD010002690.1 coordinate 67,924, forward strand.
CAGTACTGGATTTTTATATGTAACTGACACTATGTAACTGTATCTGTACTAATTGAGTTTGTACCATCTTTATATGTAACTGACTACGTAACAGTATCTGTACTAACTGAGTCTGTAATGGATCTTTATATGTAACTGACTACGTAACTGTATCTGTACTAACTGAGTCAGTACTGATCTTTATATGTAACTGACACTACGTAACTGTATCTGTACTAACTGAGTCAGTACTGGATTTTTATATGTAACTGACACTATGTAACTGTATCTGTACTAATTGAGTTTGTACCATCTTTATATGTAACTGACACTATGTAACTGTATCTGTACTAATTGAGTCTGTACCATCTTTATATGTAACTGACACTATGTAACTGTATCTGTACTAATTGAGTCTGTACCATCTTTATATGTAACTGACACTATGTAACTGTATCTGTACTAATTGAGTCTGTACCATCTTTATATGTAACTGACACTATGTAACTGTATCTGTACTAATTGAGTCTGTACCATCTTTATATGTAACTGACACTATGTAACTGTATCTGTACTAATTGAGTCTGTACCATCTTTATATGTAACTGACACTATGTAACTGTATCTGTACTAATTGAGTCTGTACCATCTTTATATGTAACTGACACTATGTAACTGTATCTGTACTAATTGAGTCTGTACCATCTTTATATGTAACTGACACTATGTAACTGTATCTGTACTAATTGAGTCTGTACCATCTTTATATGTAACTGACACTATGTAACTGTATCTGTACTAATTGAGTCTGTACCATCTTTATATGTAACTGACACTATGTAACTGTATCTGTACTAATTGAGTATGTACCATCTTTATATGTAACTGACACTACGTAACTGTATCTGTACCAACTGAGTCAGTACTGGATCTTTATATGTAACTGACACTATGTAACTGTATCTGTACTAATTGAGTCTGTACCATCTTTATATGTAACTGACACTATGTAACTGTATCTGTACTAATTAAGTCTGTACCATCTTTATATGTAACTGACACTATGTAACTGTATCTGTACTAATTGAGTCTGTACCATCTTTATATGTAACTGACACTATGTAACTGTATCTGTACTAATTGAGTCTGTACCATCTTTATATGTAACTGACACTATGTAACTGTATCTGTACTAATTGAGTCTGTACCATCTTTATATGTAACTGACACTATGTAACTGTATCTGTACTAATTGAGTATGTACCATCTTTATATGTAACTGACACTACGTAACTGTATCTGTACCAACTGAGTCAGTACTGGATCTTTATATGTAACTGACACTATGTAACTGTATCTGTACTAATTGAGTCTGTACCATCTTTATATGTAACTGACACTATGTAACTGTATCTGTACTAACTGAGTCAGTACTAAAGGTAACCACGTTAGTAGGTCAGTATTATACTGGCTATGTTCTTATGGTTGTTAATGTTTACAATATTTGAGACAACATAGCTATCATCAAATCAATTAGTTGGCATTAAATCCTTTTGACGTATTGACTTCAGTGGAGCTATTCAGAAACAGATTGATTTTGATTCTGATGGCAAAATATTAAAAAATATATAACCACTGAGACGACAGACGCTCTAGGTCAGTATGTAAGGGAGTAATTTATGGCACAACATATTTCAATTTAAAGCCATTAAACTTAAATAAAGTCGGTATATAAGGATGAATCAAAACTAGATAGAGACTTGCTACCTTTTATCATAGCCGTGTCTTAATGGTGTAATTTAGTTTTATTTTGATGCATTTGTTAGCTAATTGTTCTATCTATAGTTTATTTTCATAAAAACATTGATATAACCTTCATCTGCATTGTAATAACAATGCAACGCAAATCATACATTAACATGTGTGACTAAAGGCCATATTGTTTATATAGAAACAGTGCACTATTTTCTATCCCGTTAACTTCTGGCTATTTTTTTTCTCAAGATTTTAAACATAGTTATCCGTCAGAATACATACGAGGCATGAGCCAGAAGAATGTCGGGATTTTTCGACTTTATACAATAAATGTTGCCTTTTTTGACAGTACATACGTCGTTTAACAATCCCGTTTAAAAACGGATCCGAAAAATTAAATCTTCAAAAGTTGTACCCCATATTTGTAAAAAATTAAATTGTTTACCGAGTTAAACGGCTATTTATTATCATATCTTTTAAAGATTGAGCAATAAAATCAACTTTTCATTATTATTCATAAAACGCTTATTTCAAAACTCGGTGTTTATTTCAAAACTCTGTCATACATGTCATCAGTTTACAAATGGCCATACTTTTTAAAATACTGCTTAATTTGCTATGACTCTTTTTTGACGCTATAGTGCATGTCTGTTAAACGACCATAACTATTTATTTATATTTAGTTATAATTTATAAACATCACATGCAACCATTTTTTTTATTCAGTTAAACTATATGACGCATTGATAATCGCAGTTGACGCAATATGACGTAGTAGCTATGGAAAAAAACAACCGCTGTCTGAGCATCACTATGACGTAATGATAATCGTAATTGGCGCAATATGACGTAGTAGCTAAGAAAACAAAAACACGCGCTGTCTGAGCATCACTTTGACGTATTGATAATTGCAGTTGACGCAATATGACGTAGTAGCTATGAAAACAAAAACACGCGCTGTCTGAGCATCACTATGACGTATTGATAATCGTAATTGGTGCGCTATGACGTATTAGCTATGAAGAACAAACAACGCACTGAGCATTCAGTTACCTCCCCTTTCAGATGTGCTACATCCAATTTTTTTTCAACATGCCAAATCATTGGTATACTTATTCTTGGCAATGTTTTTTTTTGTTAAAACACACTGTTACTGAATTATAAAATGAAATATTTCAGATTGTATTGGATGTGTGAGTGTATAGCTCTGTCTACGATTGTAAACGAATTTATATGAACATATTTGTATGTTTGTACATGTCTCGTAGCAGTTTTGATTGTATGCATTATGTATATTTAATATCAGCATATTGTCAATATGCAACAGGAATAATATGAAATAAACATGAAGTGAAAATGTTTGACACTGGTGTGTAGTTATTCATGAAATAAATATGGAAGATCAAAATGAAAAAAGAAAATGACATACGTTTGCAAAGGTAGTAAACTCTTAGAACATTATAATACTACAATTTCTCTTTTAAACACTCCTTTCTGTACAAAAAGGATAATGTATTGTACTTTGTTGGAGTTGGTAACATTCCATTCTGAAAAACACTATCAGTTATACACACGATACACATTTGAATTATCGTCACCTTTTATAACAATACGAACTGATGAAAAATCCATTCAAACAGACAAAATATTCAAATTGCAAAAACGACTGTGTTCACTATAATATAATGTCTACGTTCAGGGCCCCATGTTTCGGCGCCGAATTTTACACATGTCTTGTATCCGGTTTCGTTACGAATACTAGTGTATCATAATTACTATTGAGAGTTCACTAGCCAAGCAGCGAGATGAACACTAATTATAATTCTACAACTCATTTAGATTTAAAACAAAAACACACACATTTCTTGTTTGCAGTTTGAGTATTTTATCTCATAAATACACATTCAGGCTTTTCATACTCTCATGAAATTAAAGAAATATTACAACCGTTATTTAGAAGGAGAAACACGTGTAAAAGTCGAATATGTACACCCATCTACGTGCAAAAGTGCAGTTTCTATCATATAAAGGTAGGTTAAGAATGAAATCGGTGCAGAACTATCAGTCATATTACTTAATACAACTGTTAAAAAGGGCGAAAACTCTTTCACTTATACCTTGTCGCACTCAAGCTGAGCCGCCTCCAAATTCTGTATATACACTATAAAGGAGAAAGTTCGTAATAAGAATGAGCAAGTTCATCAAAAGGTATAAAAAAAATCTAAGGTGACTTAAACATACACACAAGAAGGGATAATTTAATAATACTTCAAAATATAACACATTTGGTGGACAAAATGTTATACGTATATTAAGCACATTAGACCAGTATTTGTTTTAAATGTACTGTCCTACCATGCTTTTCATCACTCCTGCTATATCATCCGACTAAACCCGTCCGCAATTGGCTGACACTCGTCACGTGATAAAATTAAATATTTTAAATCTTAATATCTTTTAAATTGTTTTCTCTCACACGCTGCGTTCAAAAGGTTCTTTTTTTATTCTTAAAACACCTTTGATTGTCGCTCAAGTCGGTCTGCTGCCAAAGGCTATTCTCTAACGTTGATCTGTTGCCATAGGCTATCCTTTAACTTGTATGTCGATCTGTTGCCATATGCTATGGCTATCCTGTAACTTGTATGTCCATCTGTTCTCATATGCTATCCTATAACTTGTATGTCGATCTGCTGTCATAGGTTATCCTCTAACTTATATGTCGATCTGTTGCCATAGGCTATGGCTATCCTCTAACTTGTTTGTCGACCTGTTGTCAAAGCCTATCCTGTAACTTGTATGTCGATCTGTCGTCAAAGCCTATCCTGTAACTTGTATGTCGTCTGTTGCCATAGGCATCCTCTATATCGTTTATCGATATGTTGTCATAGGCTATCCTCTAACTGTTGTCAAAGGTTATCCTGTAGTGTATGTCGATCTGTTGTAAAGTGTATGTGTACGGATAGCCAATAATCCTTTTATTGCGACCCATTTAACACCAAGATTCTAGTCACGTGATACACTCATATCTGCTCAAGACTACTATCTTATAGAAATGAAAACAAATATTTGGTAGTATTCCACATGACATAAAGAAACTATTTTTAGTATTGGTTCGGATACTGTGACTGCCATATGTCAACCAATTGAGAAACTATTGTAAACGTTTATTTTTCAGTATTCACCTTTGAAATATTTTGGGAACTAATTATACAAACGATCATCATGGTGACGTCCAAAACGTAATATAGTAAAGCAACTCGACACTTTGGTGTTGCTTTACTACGAGTAACGGCAAACATTAATGGTGCACAACACGGATTTCTTGTTTTTGATTGGTTGCTTTGATAACATAATATTATTATATATCCATTCTTAGAATTCTCACCAAGCTGTAAGTAATGCTTTTAATTTTGATAGAAAATTATATTTTTCATAACACGTTTTTGTTATTTTTGATTACACCTTTCATAATGTTTGTTTACACCTTATCTTATTTCTCAAACAGTCATTTTATAACAAATGACTTTGCATTTTCGTTTTCTACGTATCCCAAGCCTTTACAATTACTTCACTCGTGGCCATTTTCACATAAAACTTTAAATTTACCTATGCTTCACTATTTGCATGACTAAAGTCAATTCGATGACGCATTTGATATGATGACGTCACTGCATTACGACATACATTTTTCGAATGACAAAACAATAACAAGTATTCCGTTTAACTTTTTATCCATGCATTGGTGCAGAGCTTTTACTTTCCCACCTCTCCTGTTAAAAGAATACCAACGACTCAAACACTACCTTATATAGTACAATGCCTTCAGCGTTTTAACGTATTTAAGAGTTTCCAAGAGCACAGTAACGTAATGCTTGTACGCTGTTATTCCAAACTGAAAACAATGTGTCAACTGTAAAATGAGCACTGCATGAATAGCATTTCAACCTTAAGTTTCAAACAATGCATTGCAATTGCAATTTTATCCGTGCCATCCCCTTTAACGCAATCCACAATCTACGAACTTTAGCCGTTTGCTGTATTACGTCATTGTATTACGTCATCTCGCGCTTGCTTTTGCTGTTACAACGTAGAAATACGAACAAAATTGGGATTATGGCTAGCTGGAGCTTGATTTGGTGAAGCTGTGTCCGTGCTCGTACTTTGCGTTTTTGTGGATTCTGTTTCAGAGGTCGATCTCGGCGACGGGGCATTCACCACAGCTTTTGTCACAGTAAGGGTATGGTTAAATTTATTATTCAGGTTATCTACTGCATTCAGACTGGATCTGGACGACCTATGCAACGTTGGCAATCGTATTTGAATATCATTTAACTCTTCTTGTTCGTCACTATGTCGATTTCGCGACCTCTGAAATTTGAGAAATAAAAGCATCGATTGCAGGCATTTGGTACTTGGGGTATGACTTATATTCTTTGAAGTAATTTAATTTAACTATATTATAAACATAAACACTATTTTGAAATATTTTTTAAAAACAATTCAGCATATGTTATTGACATCCATTTACGATTGCTAGCCTTTTGTATTGACATTTTTATTTTCCTTCATGGTATTCTGTACAAAAGTTAAGAGACATGCAAATCTATTTCTTAAAATAATAGAAAAATACTCGTATACTTGATTTGCTATTATACATGTTTTGCCTACTAAAACCTGTTATAAAATGAAGGAAATATTACGTATCTACTATACTAGCCTATGAGGGGCTGTGTGTGTGTGTGTGGATGTCTTGTTTGACCCTCAAATTACAGTTTGAGAAGGCGCCATCGCGTTACTTCGATGTGTTCTTTGGTCTTTGGCAAGACGATTACCCTAGCCTCATCCATCGGATGCCTAGCCTCATCCATCGGATGGAGACCTTAACCGGACGGTCCCGTGTATCGGAGTCTATCCTCCGATCACGTTAAAGATGAATGGCCACCCTTTTTGTAGTATTATCAATTAACAAATTTAACTCTTAAACATCATATGAACATTTCTTGTTAGTCTCGGAGAGAAACATAAATTTAAAACCGCTACTAAGTTGTATGTAAAAAAAAGTATTATTTGCATGACGTAGATACTACTTTTACCACTGCGTGACTGCTTGGGGAAGTGAAGTAAGTCTGAATTTTATAGCTGCCCAACTATTGCCAGATAATTGATAAATACATTTGCCTGGGGATTAATTTACCTGTTCAAAGTTTTCTACGTCATCAAATAAAATCTTATTCTCGCTTTTCACAGTTATTTCAATGTGTGAATTATAAATATATATTGTTGTGTATTGATTTCGATTTAAATAAACATAAACATGTTCATGAAACAAAAGATGGCCGGAGAACTTTAAAGTTACTTCTATTCGAATACAAGAGTAAGACATGGTACCCGGATATCTATGTAACCTTCCTCTACCTTCCTCTCACTCTATTGTGGCTCAAAATAACCTATACCATGGATATCTGAACAATAATTCAGTACTATTCTCTGTACTTATTGTTGTTTTGCATACTTTTCCTACAAAAGTCATCAATAACAAATTTAAGAGGATATTTTTTTTTTTACTAATGCCTTATGCCATATATGATTCAATAATTCATTGTTGAAATAACGCAAGCCCTTACCTTTATAAAATGCTGTAAAGCACATGTCAGTACAGATGCCATTGCCTTATAAAAATCATCATCTCGACAATGTTTTGCTCTAATGCCATCCTTAAACAAATGTTGGTTTGCCAAAAAGTGTTAAGTGAGTACGTACGACTTTCTTTTTTTTTTACTGAGTCTTCTGGCAATGGTAAAAGCGTTTTTATAAAACATAGTGTCATAATCTGTATTAAACATGCAATCTGTTTTTCATTAATGGTATGTTTTCTATTTAGACAGATAATAAAAAAATAAAAGTTAACAATATACATACCAGATATTGCTGCGATTTGCGGTGAGATCATAAAAAACGTAAAAGAAGAAGTTGCCTAAATGCTCAAAAAGAAGTTAGGTAGCTGCCTTTTAGTGAGGAACATAGCAAACCAACACTATTTAAAGAATGGCCTAATTCATGCTCGATATTCTCAGAATCCAAGATAACACATGGCATGAAAGCTTACCTTATGGAATTAGTGCGTGCCTTCTTCAAAGTAATACGCAAGCCTTACCGGCAAATGCATATTGCCTACACATAATCATACAATACTAGTATGTTCCCTTACTACTACAATAGCCTGATCTACGCCTTTGATAATTTATACTTTGCCTACTAAAAATCTTCGATGGTTCGATAACCGCCTTGGGCAACATCCTAAATCACCAGCTCTGCTTAGAGACAGCGATGGATCGGGTGAAGGTGGCGGTGTCTCTGACGGCTTCTCATTTGGCGTAAACGTCATCTCCATCTCGACAAACTCCCGATCCTGTCAAAAATTTCATATACTTAAATATTACAGATATTCCCAAATATATATATATATTCTGACTGCGTGGACATATATTCAAATGGCATCAGTAGTATCTAAGTGTAATAGAAGCACAAAGGGGGTGTTATTGAAAGTCACGGTTTCAAAAAATCTAAACCATTTAAGATATTAAAAGAGAACATGACACGCTAAAACAAGAGGCCCAAGAGGGCCTGTGGACGCTCTACTTGCTAAATATAGAGTTTATGTATAAGGGATCATAACTATTTCAAATATCATTCAACCGGAACATGGTGATGATATACGCAACTAGGCTTGGTACTGATCATCCCTGCCAAGTTTCGTTGTCATCCAGCCAGAGGTTCAGGAGAACTAGTCTGTACAAAGTTAGTGCATTGAAACCTTTAAGGGGTCATAACTCTGCCAAAATTCATTCAACCGAACCCGGCAATGATAGGTGCAACTAGGCTTGGTACTGATCATCCCCACCAAGATTCGTTGAGATCCGGCAAAGAGTTCAAAAGAGATTAATCTGGAAAATTTTTGTCTATTAAACCTTTAAAGGGCCATAACTTTGCCAAAAAATATTTACCCGGAATATAACGATGATATGCACAAATAGGTTTGATACTGATCAAGTTTCGTTGAAATCCAGCTAGGGTTCAGGAGAACAAGCCCGGAAAATGTTTGTGTATCAAACACTTTTAAAGGGCCATAACTCTGCTAACAATTTGTAAACTGGAACGCGACGATGATATGCACAACTAGGCTTGATGCTGATCATCCCTGTACAGTTTCGTTGAAATCAGGAGAACTAGTACAGACAAAGTTTGTGTATTAAAACCTTTAAGGGCCGTAACTCTGTTAAAAACCATTCAACCGGCACGCGGCGATGATTTGCACAACTAGACCTGGAACTGATCATCCCTAAATCGTTTTGTTTAAGTCCGGCTAGGAGAACTAGTCGGGACAAAGTGTGTGTATTAACATCTTTAAAGAGACCTAACTCCGCCAAAATCATTCAATCAGAACACGGTGACGATATGGACAACTAGGCTTGGTACTGATCATTCCTGAAAAGTTTCACTGAAGTCCGGCCAAATGAAGCCCCTTTCGGCTTAATGAGGCCCAAATATAGCATATTTCAGAAAATAAAGGGCCATAACTCCGGAGTAAATGATCCAGTCTGGCTGGTTTTCAAACTTTTCGGAGCTTTCATTGATTTTAACAATCTGGTAAAGTTTGGTAAAGATCGGATGAAAAATGAGGGCCCTACCGCATTTTTAAATAAATTAAGGACCACAACTCCATTGTTACTGGTCCGATCTGGCTGGTTTACAAACTTATCTGAGCTTTTATTGATCGTAACAATCTGGTAAAGTTTGGTAAAGATCGGATGAAAAAAGAAGGCCCTATCGTCTTAAAGATGCAAAACATAGCATTTTTAACTAAATCAATGGCCATAACTCCGCGGTTACTAGTTCGATCTGGTTGGTTTTCGAACTTGTCCGAGCCTTCATTAATATTAACAATCTATTAAAGTTTGGTAACGATCGGATGAAAAATGAAGGCCATAATATTGTCTTAAGAAGGCAAAATATAGCATTTTAAATCAATCAAGGACCAGAACTCCGCTGTTACTGGTTCGATCTGGCTGGTTTTCAAATTTGACTGAGCTTTCATTGATATTACCAATCTGGTAAAGTTTGGTAAAGATCGGATGAAAAATAAAGGCCCTATGGTCTTAACGAGGTAAAAGTTAACATACGACTGACTACGGACGGAGGACGGACAACACACCTTCCCATAAGCTCTGCTGGCCCTTTAGAAAAACAGTACCGTTAAAATTAAGAAATGTTATAAAACACAAATATTGTATGCACACCTAAGTGTTTAAAGCGATAATTAAAATATATTTTATATGTCTAAACAATTTTTATTTTTTATTTGTTAATGACAATATTCAAACAGCTGAATATACATTACTATCAAAAAATATACTTTAGATAGAGTTGAAAAATACAAAAGACAAACGCTAGACAAAGTAAGCTCCTATTTAATTAACGTATACTCTTAGTTTTGTTAATTATATATATATATATATATATATATATATATATATATTATACATATTTTTATATGTTTTCAAGTTATTTAATTCTATCATTATTTTTATTTTTTGAAATTGTAGTAAACAATCCATCATAAGGAGAGAAACTTCAGCGAAACGGTAATTTCTTGTATCGTTTTCGGCTATTTTTTTTCTTCATACCACGTGTTAACGCATTTGATACAATTTATAGAGCTATACAACGGGTGAACATGGGCATCCCTGGGTAACTCCTCATTAAACATTAAATGATAAAACATATATTTAAATCAGAGTTGTGTAGAACATATTTATACATAAATAAGTATTTATAAATAAATAAGTAGTTTATAATATTTATTTATTTTCAAATCCGCTTAACTAGTAAAACAGGACATGACATTAAATAGAAGTCTTATATTTTCAACAACACATGTATAATTTCCGTCATAAAACCAGTTTGTGATGAATGTATATACAGAATGACATTAGATTTTTATACGAGTTTTCTTGATTTGTTGCAACTGTGTAATCAATACTTAAATATGTGTAATTATTTAGATATCTTTATATCCTCCATTTTTTGTAAAAATAAATAAATAAATAAAACCATACGCTTTGCATTTTTTATTTGATTAAATTACTTCTGTCATGTCGAATTCAAATAAAATGCTCTCATATGTGGCGCACTCTAGTCAAGCGCACGTGTTAGGTAATTACAGTTAACAATAAAACAATGGTACACGTCAAAACTAATTAATTTTATCATGAATGGCGGAAAAGGGATCGTCAAACAAATTAAACGAAACGTTAACTTATCTCTGATTCTTCAAAGTTCAGAGATCACAGACTGGGATTAGTTTTGACACGAAGTTAAAGGAAACAACTAACGTGTCGCAGTGGATGGAAGCGTTTAAAACGTGACCACGGATTTGCATACGGAAAATTTAAATGGATATAAGGTTTAACATTTGTTTATATAGATATGTATATAGACAGCTTCGTGGAGCAGAGACGGACCAAAAAGAAGTATGAAAGGAGAAATTTGGAAATCGTCGAACACGATAAATTCAAAAAATATTGCAGTCTCGGTTTGATTGTTCATGAACGGTAGTGAAAAGTGCTTGCTACCGTTCACGTCCTCTAGCCCCGGGTTGAGCAGAACTCAATATTTAAAATGCCAATAGTACATAAATTTGAGCCATCCCGAAGATGGTATGAACATGGAACCTTCATCGAGGTGTTTTCACACAATTCCATGACCAAAGCGAAAGTCACTAAACACAAAGACCCAGACACAAAACTCACAAATCGCTAAAATCTCTTGTTAATACATGTTACCAGATTGAAAGCGCGCATGCCGTTTCCATAAAGTCAGGGATGGTCCAAGTCGTTATTAGAGTACCGGATTCGTTCCTAATAGGTCTTTATTTTATTTATTTTTGTGGTTATTTACTTGTTGTTGGTACCTTTATCATCTGAGGACATGTCATCAATTCTCTTCTAGACTGTTATCAAACCAGAGAGCAGAAACAATATTTCGTTGCAATTTTGAGAGCTATGACATCACAGTTCTAAATTACCACATAAGGAATATCGATAAATATCGTTTAAAGAAAATCACTGTAAATGAATACAAAATCCTTTACTGGTCATATAAAGCATTATTTAAGTATACATATTTTTCATATAGTTGCGCCCCGTGTGGTTCCCGGGTGCCCCCGTTTGGTCACGGGGCAAAGAATAGGGCCACTGCAGATCCCTTTGGAGGGGTAGGCAGAGGGGTAGAATCCCCCCAAATTCATGTTCATTTTATCATTTTTTGTTCATGTTCATTAAAGGTCTTCATCATGATCCCTGCATTGTTTCAGGTGCTATCTCGCTCGCATCAAAAGAGCAGTGGCAGAAAAACAATAACATGGCTCCAGCGTAAACGGAGTTTCTACGATAGAATTTGCAGCAACTCTGCAGTTCAGGGTGAGAAGGTTCTAGGCCCATTTTCCATATTTTATCTCGATGTACATGGAAGATGAGCCTGGCATGTTCATGCCTTTTAGGCGCCATATAACCTTTTCATGTGTTGGTGCGCCTTAAAACCCCAATTCAATTCAATTCATATAGTTGCTGTCATGTTTTCCCTATAAATCGGTAATTTTTCATTTTTATAAAAATTCCATATATGGTCATTTAGAACTGTGATGTAACAGTTTTAAAAGTGGCGGCTTCACTATCCGTTTCAACAGAACCATCAAACGATCATATGGTCTTTGTTCATCATCCGATTTGATAATTCTTTCACCCTTAATCAAGTTTTTCAAAACTCTCAATAATAAAGCTGGTTTGGCAGAGTCGCTACATGTGTTTTGGATAATAAAAGATAGAAACAAATATGTTAAAGAAAACATGACTTGTGGACAGGCTAAAGAAGCCGAGATTGCTACTTTCTACTCTTGTTTTTGTCCGTTGCTTCTGAAGCGTTACATTTTCAGAATGTATTGTATATATGTTCTGTCATTAAGAGAACTATATTTATATATATGGCAGGTGTTTCGTGTTCAAGGTACTTCAAATCTACCGGAATAATAAATATCAACGCATTGCTTATTGATGTGAATTACGTCTTGCCCTATTTTGTTACGTCTTGTCCTAACTTGTTATTAATTCCAAAATAAAATATGTTTACGGCAGCCACGTCTAGATGGCTGCTGCCAACGTCGACCAAGAGTGTCTTACTTATTGCTAATAGTATCATCAATGTCGATGAGCGGACTCCTTGTTATTTAAGAAATAGAACATCATTTACAGTGAATTATCGTGTTATATATCACGGTTTGTCGTTCAATTGTAAACAATAATTTCACGAGCCCTTCGGGCTGTTAAGTTCTAATACCCCTAAAACGTGAAAATAACGCACACATCTGAACTCTTTCGCATTGCTTTGCTTACTCTCCTAACGTTGCAAATATCGTTGAATATTATACAATTATGGACTTTTCAGCTGTTATACATGATGTGATATGCACCAAAAAAATCATTATTGACCGAGGCGATAGCCGAGGTCAATAATGATTTTTTGGTACATATCAACATCATGTATAACAGCTGAAAAGTCCATAACTGTTTTATTATATAACCCTCAATTTACAATTATATAAAACAGGTCAATATCAAAAAAACAATTATATAAAACAGGTCAATATCAAAAAAACAGGTCAATATCAAAAAAACAGGTCAATATCGCTAGATATTTTTTCTAAAAAATTACTTTTTAGCCAATGAAAACGCGTCTATTTATAGGTTATATAATAAAACGAGATATTTTAAACTAGGCTATATAGTGGCCGTGTATTAGAATATTGGCTATGAACAGACACAATGCAATTAGGTGCTCATTTCCAGATATGCACCGAGTTTATCATTTAAGCAAGACGCAAATAGCGAATGAAGAATAGATTTATTGATCAAACAATACCACGCGTTTGTATAACACTGTGGAAACAATTATTTTCATGGTACTGAGTTTTATAAAACAAATTCTACAAATTAGAATTTAATAATTTTGTATTGTTAGCTAAAATGAAGAGGCAGTCGAAATGGGTTAAATATTTCGTTGACTATTTTAATTAGTCGTTTACATTAACCGTATATATACCTTTATGAGCGTAAACGCATTAATTTATCCTCGCTGTATTGCACTGGACATTTTAGCGAGCACACCTCGGTTTTAAGTCTCATCTGAAAGACTGGTCTGGTGTGAAATTCTATTTCAAGCATTTCAAAATGCGGCCCTGAATATGACAGAACGCAAGATCCCCGGATTACTTAACCGATGTGTTAAGCATTACACCACCGCGACACCTTGTATTTGTATAGTTATAATAGGGTAAATGAGTCTCCATTGCCCTTCCATAGTAAAGTTAGAATGTTGACAACCTGTTAAAAACTCAAACCTCGTTAGAATTCTGGGAAACTTACTTTATCATGCAAATAAACATGTCTGCTATTTAACATCAACAAGGAAATAGGGGGTGTAATACCTTCTAGGAAACATTTCTTCAGTTGTATACTAACACCGGGTCAAAGGTCAACACTATTTTTACCCCTTGCAATTTCTCACCCTGTCTACTTTCACTTCTCAAATTTATATCAAAAACTGTCAAAAACATGATGAGCTGCATTTTCAAATATAAAAAACATGTCCAGAATACAGTTACAGCCAAAAAATAACAGGAAACTGCACTAAAAAAAGTTTTTAAAGGAAAAAAGATTAGCACTCTTTAATATAGAACTACTTTCGACTGCATCAGGCGAGCACATCCTGTTGATTTAGTGTTATTAGACCTGTATGTGTATATACCACTACACAAATAAAGACTAGAATGCGATCCATCATCGTCACTACCTCACACAACATACGTCTCAACGTTTCCTAAAGAGGGTACATCAGGTATTTGTAGGGGTCTATGGGTCCGAATTAAAATTGACAAATAATGATATTTGCTCGTCTAAGGGGCCAAACATAATGAAAGAGAAGGGTCTAAAGAATAACTTATTAGTTACCGGGACATTCATTCTGCACAGTAATACAGGCCTGCCAAAACTGTTTAACAAAATCCTGAGATTTTTAAAACTTAAGATTTAAAATGCGCGAAGAACATTTTAAAAGGAAATTAGGAGCACGCGACTTGATTTTCGCACTATTGTTTTAACGCGCAACTTTATATTATTTATGAAATTAATACCAGTTGATGCATTGTTTGATAGTTATTGAAAATAATAAATTAGCTAGCATAGTAATTCGATTAGAAACACTTGGTTTAGTCTGGGCTGATAATAAAATAAAGCTCTGGTTTAGTTTCTATGACAACTGTTTTTTTATGAAAGTGCACTTACTTTTCTACACAGATGCGTGCTAAATGCAAATACAAAGTCAACTCTTATAACAGCTGTTGTTATGTACGATGATTATAAATTGTATAATTTATAATAATTTATAATCATCGTACACAGCAACAGCTGTTATAGTGGTTACCACACACAAGGAGTTGCTAGTTCCTCACACTTGTTATTTCAGTTAGGTTGACTAATTAAAGAAATCACAGATATTGCTGCATTACGCATGTTGTTATGCCACTGATCTAATTATGTCCTTAGGTGTTAATTGTATATTCAGTCAGTGCATTACACGGATGACCCACACTGATTCGACACTTTTAATATATATTTCTCTGACTGAGAGAGAGTAACAGGACCAATTCGGGAAATAGCTGATAAACTGTGAAAGTATAGCTGTTAAATCATGAACATTTTGTTTTGATGGTTTTGATGGAAAATCCGGAGATCCGGAGAGCGACTGAAAAGGATTTTATCCGGAGATTTGGTAGGCCTGGTAATATCTGCTATCTTAGGTTATGCACCAGGGTTAATTCAAACATTTTAAAGCCGACTGCATTCAAAATGTATGGTGAAATTAAATTTAAGTGCTGAACAACAGTGTGCTTGCGTCCTATTTTGACTGATACGACATCGTTACCATGAACTGAAACATGTTTTGATTTTTCTAGAAAAAACCCTGATGTACCCCCTCAGAAAACCACATTTATTATAGTAACTTACCGTTGTATTTTCTAAACAATTTAATAAATGATGATGTTGCATATTAAATTTATCCTGATCTTGGTACATATCCGCCATGTTCATTCCACTTTCTTGAGCTAGTGTCACCTCTTCTGCACGCTTTTTGCTGGTCAAGAATGCAGCGCCGCTCGCATTCTTTGCCATTCTGATGCGAGCAAAACGAGCTTTCTGCAAACAGATATATATATATACATAATTCAGCGCCACTCGCATTCTTTGCCATTCTGATGCGAGCAAAACGAGCTTTCTGCAAACAGATATATATATATATATACATAATTCAGCGCCACTCGCATTCTTTGCCATTCTGATGCGAGCAAAACGAGCCTTCTGCAAACAGATATATATATATACATAGTTCAACACGACAAAAATATACATATTTATTATATACCTATCAATAATATATACATAGTGCCTTCATTTTCTTACAATGGAATACAACAACCCGTATCACAATCTCCACACAGAATTATCGTTCTTTGCACTCAATGAGGAACGAGTGTACTCTGGGTAGAGATTGCCCGTATCACACTACAGGTTATCAGTATGCTACTAAAAATAGATTTTGGAAAATGTCAGATTGGAATGTTGGGGATTGCCCAGCTAGTAATATATTAAGAACAGTGGATGTTTTAACATGAACATGTTTGTTTGTGCGTTTGTGAACAATGTGGGTTAATTAATTAATTTAAGATTATGTCAGTTGGTAAATTCACCATTTGATGTGTAATGAACACAGGTGTAGTTGTCGCAATGTAATGTACATGTTTTCATGTCTTTCCCGTTCGTGGTTTTCAGTCAATTTGACTTTATATAATTTTGTTTTAATTTGTTGTTTTTGATACATGTATTCTATTTTAATGATATGTAAATAGGTATCATAACTATAGTAACTTGTTCTGAAACTTGTATCACCTCTCGTAGGTAAATGCCAGATCAGGAACACACTCGAGGCTACGCCTCTCGTGCGATCTACCTACGAGAGGTGATACAAACTCCCAGAACAAGTTACTATAGTAATATCCCTATTATATTAAAGGAAAAAAGAAAAGCAACTCGGGATAGAATGTATATACTGCACACCTAATTCCATGTAATGTTACAGAGAATCCCAAGATGTAAGGTGAAAAAAGGGTTGCGGCTAGTTAGAGAAAGGACTAAACTGATGCTGTAGACTTTTTAAAATAAGTACACTTTGTACTAGTGTTGGGAATCGGCTGAAAATTCATGATCGATCATCAGAACATTTAACCGACCGCTGATCGATCATTAATCGATTAAACATGGCTGCTCTGAAAGACAAATGTAAGCCTTTTTCAAACTATAATGAAGAAAATAATCACATTTCAAGTATGTTCTGGTAATAAAGGAATTGAATGAAACTGACCAACATAACATAGGTAAAAAATAAGTTGTGATATTACCCACTATAAATATGTGATTACTTGTTGCAAAATTACAGCTCATTTTATTTTCTTGTATATTTTAGTACAAGAGAATGATATAAGCCATAACTTTGAACAACCGAGTAAAGTCGATCATGAAATATTGTAATCGATTAATCAGATCAAAGGCATAACTGATCGATGATCGATGAAATCGATTAATAGGAACAAAACTATTTTGCACCACGAAATTCTTAAATTTGTTGAACTTCCGTTTTGAAATTTTGAACCATTTTTGTACTATGATTTAATGTAATGAGATTTCAAAATTTAAAATCCTAAGTATGCTCACCTGCTTGAGCCAAACGCGTATGCTACCTGCTTGAGTCAAACGCGTATGCTACCCGCTTGAGCCAAACGCGTTTGCTACCTGCTTGAGCCAAACGTGTATTCTATCAATAATGATACTTTGAAGGTATAACATTTAACATAACATTTGGTATGTTATGTATTGGTTTAGTATTTTTTCAAAAGGAAAAACATAACGTAGCCATGTACCATTCGATTTACAGCAGCATATTATACATACAATATATAGCGGAAATTCTTGAGTTGCGTTTCTCTTTTCCTTTAGTGTACATATTGGTGATATGTCATGGATCGGGCGTTTGTGTAGGGTGAGAGGTGGGGGTTGGGGTGTGGATGGAGATGCACGTATTCTTAATGTGGTTGATATTTGTGCCATTTGATTTTCCTATAGATTACCTCACAGAAATTACAAAGAAAAGAGTATTATTCTTAAGCTTGTCTTGATGGTTTGAAAGAAAATGTCCAAAGAAAGACATCAAACTGATCAAATACGGTTGTAAGCTATAACTATTTATGGGCTTAGAACTTCTGTATCATGCAGTAAGTTGTCAGATGCCAACATGTTAAATGTTAGGAACAGAATACAATACATATATGATAACAAGTGCGTATTATATCTACAAAATATCAGCTATCCACAACCATAGTACAAGCGGTAGTGTGTTTACTTCTTATATCACTATGCTAAACAATGTGAGTCCGAACATGGAACGTTTTCCGAGATTGTATTCCAAGAAATTAAAAGTAAATGGTCGTTTGAAAAGGCATTCCAGATATGTTTAACTGAACATCGGACTAATTAAGCACATGCACGTTAGACTTTGGTGATAACAATTTTTATATTCATTATTTTGTGCACTATATTTCTTAGCGTAATAACCGTTTAATAATAGAATAAGAAATATGAACTGAATCATTTACATGTATATCGATTGCGTATGATTATGTTTAACAGCAAAAGCAGACCGCGTTACAAACAATTTTTGAACATGGCAATCCACTGGATATCCGTATCTAACATAGTTTATTAAAATACTGAATGCTGATTGGTTATTGAGGTGTTTATAAAAATCCTATCAAGACCTCTGACGTCACGTCCTTTAACCGTTATGACGTCATTTTAAACGATTTTAAATGTAAAAAAACGTCAAAAACAACGATTACGTTATTTTAAAGCAACCGTTACGTTAAAACAACAATTTGACATTGTTAAACACTGGGTAAAGCTGTATATTTTCTTCGTTTGGTGTTGAGAGATGGGCATAACATGTAAGTTGTGTGAATTTGTTTGTATTATGCTCAATCAGTCGAAGGTTTGTGTATTAAATACATAAAAAAAATCCATGTCAGGTAAGAAATAAAATATTTTCAGCGGGTTTATATTGTGCGATATCAAAACCTGGTGATTTGGACTTGAAACTCATCGATACCGTGGGCCTACGGCCTTTGGTATCAATGATCATCACGTCCCGCCCACCAGGTATTGATCTGGGATAATATAAACCATCTGGGCATGTTTTATTTCTCAATTAACAATTTTTTTGGTTATCTTGCGCATAACATGATTCTAAGAAGTCGATTATCATAAATGTTTTTCAGTACGTCTCTATGCTTTTTAAAATTGTTATGAACATATAAATCTATTATTTTCAAATAAATGGCTAGATCTTTTGATTATTTTTAAATAAATGGCTAGATTTTCATCTTTTATTTTATTAAATATAAAAATGTGAGTTCTCAGACACGTTAGAATATTTACACAAATGTGACACATTGAATCTATTATGTTTCTCAACTCATTCGTTTTTCTAAAGCTTGTAGTGGAGTTGCAATGAGGACTAATATTCGTGACCTTTGTATAACTAAATATCTACTTCATCAGAGCTACCGTTACCACACACTTTCCAAAATTGCATTATCGAAACACTGAACTCCTTTTAAAATGTAAAAGTAATTTAAGAACTCTTCTGCGGCAAGGACTATCATAACATGGCATCTATGGTGACGTGATTTACAAACTAAGATCCTTGGCCACTGTCTCTTTTATAACTATCAAGTACCTAAACTTGTTAACAAGTTTGTCAAAAGAGGTAATGCCACTATCATCTAGTAAATGTTTAGTGGTTGAACCTTTTCGCTACTATGCTTTTCTCTTTGATTGTGCGACTGAAATTTAACCGAGACAATTTTTTTTACTGAGGTGTTGTGGTATGCACCCTCCACCCCATCCACTCTCCGATTTTGTGTGTGATTTCTTTATGTGATTTCCTGCGTGTTGGTGCATGTCCCTGACAAGATTAAAGACATTTTTTTCAATTTGTGACAACGATATTTTATCGATATACGTAGAGTATCCAAAATCCTACTAATGGTATGCCTCAGCGTTGTTACGGGCCTGTTGGCATTTATGAGAAAATAACCCACACTATTTTCTAGTTCACAAACTGCTTTTACCATCCTTATTTCCGTGAGTCATGTGAAACGAATTGTATATTCGTACATACAAACGTCCGACATTACTGACTTCGAAGGCAACGTGTACACAGGTGTACACAGGTGTCTAAGCTGTCTAAATCAGGGTTAATATTACACAGGTGTACACAGGTGTACACAGGTGTCTAAATCAGGGTTAATATTACACAGGTGTACACAGGTGTACACAGGTGTCTAAATCAGGGTTAACATTACACAGGTGTACACAGGTGTACACAGGTGTCTAAATCAGGATTAATATTACACAGATGTACACAGGTGTCTAAATCAGGGTTAATATTACACAGGTGTTCACAGGTGTCTAAATCAGGGTTAATATTACACAGGTGTTCACAGGTGTACACAGGTGTCTAAATCAGGGTTAATATTACACAGGTGTACACAGGTGTCTAAATCAGGGTTAACATTACACAGGTGTTCACAGGTGTCTAAATCAGGGTTAATATTACACAGGTGTACACAGGTGTCTAAATCAGGGTTAATATTACACAGGTGTACACAGGTGTCTAAATCGGGGTTAACATTACACAGGTGTTCACAGGTGTCTAAATCAGGGTTAATATTACACAGGTGTACACAGGTGTCTAAATCAGGGTTAATATTACACAGGTGTACACAGATGTCTAAATCATGGTTAATATTACACAGGTGTACACAGGTGTCTAAATCAGGGTTAATATTACACAGGTGTTCACAGGTGTCTAAATCAGGGTTAACATTACACAGGTGTACACAGGTGTCTAAATCAGGGTTAATATTACACAGGTGTACACAGGTGTCTAAATCAGGGTTAATTTTACACAGGGGTTCACAGGTGTCTTAATCAGGGTTAATATTACACAGGTGATCACAGGTGTCTAAATCATGGTTAATATTACACAGGTGTACACAGGTGTCTAAATCAGGGTTAATATTACACAGGTGTACACAGGTGTACACAGGTGTACACAGGTGTACACAGGTGTCTAAATCAGGGTTAATATTACACAGGTGTTCACAGGTGTCTAAATCAGGGTTAATATTACACAGGTGTACACAGGTGTCTAAATCAGGGTTAATATTACACAGGTGTACACAGCTGTCTAAATCATGGTTAATATTACACAGGTGTACACAGGTGTCTAAATCAGGGTTAATATTACACAGGTGTACACAGGTGTCTAAATCAGGGTTAATATTACACAGGTGTACACAGCTGTCTAAATCAGGGTTAATATAACACAGGTGAACACAGCTGTCTAAATCAGGGTTAATATTACACAGGTGTTCACAGGTGTCTAAATCAGGGTTAATATTACACAGGTGTACACAGGTGTCTACATCAGGGTTAATATTTCACAGGTGTTCACAGGTGTCTAAATCAGGGTTAATATTACTACTACTAGATATTATTAGTACTATACTAACAAAACCGTTAATTGTAATAATAAAAATAATAATGTTAATAATGGGATTATTATATTAATAATGAAATTGATATAATAATAATAATAATAATAATAATAATAATAATAATAATAATAATAATAATAATGGTAAGACTGTTCGTTTCAAAATTTGAGAAAAAATGCAACATACGATAATACTAAATCGTACCTTTTGTGCTTTTCGTTTATCCATTCGCTGATTTTGATGATATATTCTGCTAAAATTTGAGACAATGACCGGAACCGGAAGCGCAATGACGAGTACACCACTGAGTGAACAAACCCCACCTACAATTTTGCCGGCTATAGTTTTGGGCACCATGTCACCATAGCTGAAAACAAAAAATAAACATAGATTACTTTTAGAAACTATAGCAACCAACCATTTCTGAAAGACAACAGTATAAAACAGTAGTTTTTCCATTCATTGTGTTCTCAGTTAAGAAGAACATAGAATGCTTTATTATTCGACACTATTAATAAGCTCTAAGAACAGAAATTAACAGTTCAACTCCTGACTACTTCATGTATATAGTTTTAATCGATGGCACAGTCAGTAGACATATATCGTGTTTTTTCGGTTGTGTTTGACCTTTTTTACCAACTTTCCGGATCACTGATGCATTTTCATTATTTCCAAACCTAAGTCACACCCACATTTCAACCGTTTTAATTTGACCCCATTTTCCAAGCCCCACGACACCCTTACTTCTTAACTTCTTTATGATGTAAACGCTGTTGCTGTGAAGTTGTCTCCCTTTGATCCACCATTGTATAAGCTATAAAGCATATTGAATTATAATCTTGAGTTTTTGGTAGCTGTTGCTTAAGCCTTTTAGTAAAGGCCGTGTTTTGTATAAACTGTTTACACAAAGGGCATATGCATGCGAGTTGAACAAAAGAAAATACGTCGTTTCAAGTCTTGGTATATGCGTTGCGTTTTTATTTGTATAGTTATCTCTGGCGATACAACACTTCAGCTTCAGGACTGATAAGAGAAACACTGAGATTTTAAGATATTTTTAAGTGAGTGTAACACAAATATGTAGAAAAATATATTTAAACAAATCATGGTCTCAATCAGCATCCGGATGTGTAAGCCACGAGAAAGTAAATTACTATAAAATGTTATACAATATATCCTATTAATGAGCGCGAATGTTGTATATGTGACGTTTTAGAAGACGAATGCCATTTTATATTGGAATGTACTTTATATAAAGAACTAAGAACAAAACTTATCAATCGATACTGTTGGCAAAGACCAAATATTCCCAAATTTATAGATCTGTTGACATCAGAAAAGCTTACTACTGTAAAGAATTTGGCTACTTATGTATTTGATGGGTTTAAAATTCGAAATGACATATATTACAATCAACAAATACTAGTGTAGCACCGCTAAATGTGAAAATTCCGCTAAATGTAAAAACTTCCGCTAAATGTTAAAAGAAATCAAAATTTATAACATTTAGCGGTTAGTATTTTTTTTACATTTAGCGGAAGTTTTTACATTTAGAGGAAGTTTTTACATTTAGAGGAAGTTTTTTTACATTTAGCGGAAGTTTTTACATTTAGTGGAAGTTTTTACATTTAGAGGAAGTTTTTTTACATTTAGCGGAAGTTTTTACATTTAGAGGAAGTTTTTTTTACATTTAGAGGAAGTTTTTACATTTAGAGGACGTTTTTTTACATTTAGCGGAAGTTTTTACATTTAGAGGAAGTATTTTTACATTTAGCGGAAGTTTTTACATTTAGAGGAAGTTTTTACAAGAGGAAGTTTTCACATTTAGAGGAAGTTTTTTTACATTTAGCGGAAGTTTTTACATTTAGAGGAAGTTTTTATATTTAGAGGAAGTTTTTACATTTAGAGGAAGTTTTTTTACATTTAGCGGAAGATGTTTAACATTTAGCGATAGTTTTTACATTTAGCGGAATTTTCACATTTAGCGGTTCTACAACTAGTACTCTCCCAAGAGGTACTCTAACAACAATATTACTTTTTGTGACACGTGGATTTGAAGAATGTTTCTCTTAAAACAATTGTCTATAGTAAAACTTATACTGTTAAAAATATCATACTTAAAACTGATTTAGAATGTTAGTATATTGTACAAAATTTGATGTTATGGAATGTTTGTTACTGCCATCGACCTCTGCAATTGAAAATTGTTTGTGTATTTGTATACTCATGGACCAAATGGTCTACTGTATTTGTTGAATAAACTATTATGAACACTGACATATTGTGCCTGCATTACACTTCTTCTAATGTTGTATTCGATGTGCATATGCTGTCAATTATTATTTTCATTGCTGTTGTTGTTGCTTCTTTAAGTAGTGACATTTTTAAAATGATGATAATACTGTTCTGTGAAATGTAATATCTCTAAAGCCTCTGGATAGACTTCAAGCAGGACTGTGTTAATTATCTGTTCATTTTTTAAAGTTTGATGCAATAATTGTTCATCTCAGTCATGTCCACAAGCCAGTTCTCTTACAGTCATGTTCTCAATATGAGTATTACATTCATAAATCGGCTTTTACAGTCATGTGACGTGATTTATAAACTTCGTAATATCCTTGGTCATGATCACTTTCATACAATAGTTTATAAACTTGTTTGAAAGCTTATCAACAGAGGTTATGACCCTATCATGTTATAGGTTGACCCATTTCCCGTTCGTTACTATGCATTCATCTTTGATTGTTCGATGACCTGACAGATGTTGGACCCTATAACAACACCTACATAAATTCTAAAACAGATTTTAACGGTTAATGTTTGTCTTCAATATTGTCTTGTTGTGCAGTTAATCGTTTATTCAGTTGTTGCACTGGCTTCTGCCAAGTCAGATAGAAGTTACTTTGTGGCTTTCTATGTTTTTTTTATATTCATATATACATGATCATCTTTATGGTTTTACTATAAATATTACCTATAAATGCTGCTTAGTTTGTTGGAGAATATAACCTGGAGGATATTTCTTTACTTACAGTGTCCCGTTTAATTTGAATGACAGTGGGGTAGTCATGAGTGTTGGTGCACCCTAGAACCAGGTTTTAACTCTCAGTGCCTCGTTTGCCACTGACTGTTCCTTTATAATTGTTGTGTCGCATAATATACTATTATCCTGCTACTATTTATCGTTGGAATGTTTTGTTTGTTCTGAATGTGGTCGACTGTGTTCTGTGACTTCTGCATTTCCTATTCGTAATTTATACCTATTCTTAATATGGCTATAACAATCACAGATTAGCTCTTACAGTCGTGTTCTAAATATGGCTATAGCATACACAAGTCAGCTCCTACAGTCGTGTTCTAAATATGGCTGTAACACACACAAGTCAGCTCTTACAGTCGTGTTCTAAATATGGCTATAGCATACATCAATCAGCTCTTACACTCGTGTTCTAAATATGGCTATAACCTACACAATTCAGCTCTTACAGTCGTGTTCTAAATATGGCTATAACATACACAATTCAGCTCTTACAGTCGTGTTCTAAATATGACTACAGCATACACCAGTCAGCTCTTACAGTCGTGTTCTAAATATGGCTATAGTATACACAAGTCAGCCCTCACATACGTGTTCTAAATATGGTTATAACATACACAATTCAGCTCATAGAGACATGTTTTAAAACGACTTTAGCTTTCACACGCCATCTCTTTGTCCTAGTTCTTAATATAGCTATATATTGACACGTTATCTTTTACGGACATTTTCTTAATACGGCTTTTACTTTCACACGCCAGCTCTTAGTCATGTATTTTATATGACTATAACATCCACAAGTTAGCTCTTGTCCATTGATTTAACGTTGCTGTAGTTTTTTTAAAGCCGCACTCAAGAACTTTATAATCATTGACAACCATATTGTTATTTATAATTTAATCAGCACTTTCTGGGTTGCTTCCATATTCCATCTTAATACTAAAATTACTGCCTTGGCATGCAGCTCAGAGAAATCCAATCACGCTATAGCATCATGAAATATGAGGTTGTAATAAATATGGCATGTGGAGTTGAAAACTATGTTTTTTATGTAATCAAATAAAATGGAGTAGTAAGATATGGAATCAAATATAGCAAAAAAGTAGTCCGGAATCAAATATAACGGAGAAGTAGTCCGGTATGGAATAACATATTACGCAGAAGTAGTCTGGATTTGAATCACATATAATGGAATCAATATAACGGAAAAGCAGTCCAGTATGGAATCAAATATAATGGAGAAGTAGTCCGGTATGGAATCAAATATAATGGAGTTGTCGGGGAATCAAATATAACGGAAAAGTAGTCCGGTATGGAATCAAATATAATGTAGAAGTAGTCAGGTATGGAATCAAATATAACCAAAAGTTGTCCGGTATGGAATCAAATATAACGGAGAAGTAGTCTGGTATGGAATTAAATATTATGCGTAAGTAGTTAATTATGGAATCAAATATAACAAAGATGTAGTACGGTATGCAATCAAATATAATGGAGAAGTAGTCAGGTATGGAATCAAATATAACCGAACATTGTACGGTATGGAATCAAATATAACGGAGAAGTAGTCCGGTATGGAATCAAATATAATGGAGAATCAGTCCGGCATGGAATCAATTATAACGGAGAAATAGTCAGGTATGGAATCAAATATAATGGGGAAGTAGTCCGGTATGGAATCAAATATAACCAAAAGTTGTCCGGTATGGAATCAAATATAACGGAGAAGTAGTCTGGTATGCAATTGAATATTATGGAGAAGTAGTTCGTTATGGAATCAAATATACCACGGATGCAGTCCGGTATGGAATCAAATATAACGAAGAAGTAGTTCTGTATGGAATCAAATATAACGGAGAAGTTTTTCTGTATGAAATCAAATATAACGGAGAAGTAGTTCTGTATGGAATCAAATATAACACAGATGCAGTCCGGTACGGAACAAATATAACGAAGAAGTAGTTCTGTATGGAATCAAATATAACGGAGAACTAGTTCTGTATGGAATCAAATACAACAAAGATGCAGTCCGGTATGGAACAAATATAACGAAGAAGTAGTTCTGTATGAAATCAAATATAACAAAGAAGTAGTTCTGTATGGAATCAAATATAACAAAGATGCAGTCCGGTATGGAACACATATAACGAAGAAGTCGTCTGGTATGAAATCAAATATAACGGAGAAGTTGTTCGGTATGAAAATAAATATAACGAAGAAGTAATTTGGTATGGAATCAAATATAAGGAAGCAGTAGTCCGGAATGGAAATATATAAAGGAGAAGTGGTCTGGTATAGAATTAAATATTATGGAGAATTTGTTCGTTATGGAATCAAATATAACAAAGATGTAGTCCGGTATGGAACAAATATAACGAAGTAGTTCTGTATGGAATCAAATATGACGAAGAAGTAGTCCGGTATGGAATCAAATATAACGGAGGTGTAGTCTTGTTGGAATTAAATATATTGGAGAAGAAGTCCGGTTTGGGATCAAATATTGTGGAGAAGTAGTTCGGTATGGAATCAAATATAACGAAGGTGTAGTTTTATACGGAGAAACATTATAACAATATAATGGAGCAGTAGTCAGGCTACGACTTGTAAAAAAAAATTCTTTTTTTTTTAAAGATAAGATGCAGTTCTTGAATAACTCGTAATATAATAAAAACAAACTAACCAGACGGTGTTGAGGCTAAACTAGAAACGACTGCATTTCGTCCGTTACCAGCATGTGGTCTCCAAGAATGACAATTTTATTATTAACCTGATACAATTAGCAGTCAGCAACTGTTACATGAACGTAGTTTTATTCATTAATGCTAAAAGAGAACCTTTATGAAATTTAATAACGCATTCATTCACACAGACATTTTTCTAAAAAATATATGTACAGTTGTTTCCATGAACCCTTTTTTTTTTCTAAGAAAAAAGCATTTCATTGATTCATTTTTAAAAAAAAATTAAATTCACTTTTTTATAACAACTGAGGTTGTGTAACATTAAAACGATCGCAAACTATAAACACAGAACGCAACAACTGAAATGTACCATTGCCATAAATGAAACACAATGAAATCATTTTCGAGAAGTGAATGAAAACTGCTTTTGACATGCCTTTAAAAACGCATTTTGAAATGCGTTTTATGCATTTTGAAATGCGTTTTATAATGGAACGTTTGAACAGATGATTAATGGAACGTTTGAACAGATGAGAGGGCTGGCGTGGCGCAGTCGGTAGTGCGGCGGATTTGTAACCGGAGGCCCCGGGTTCAATCCTCCGTGGTGCCACTGAGTTCCGTCGGTGTGTTCTTGGGCAAGACACGTTCCCTTAGCCTCGTCCGTCGGATGGGGACGTAAACCGGGCGGTCCCGTGTATCGGTCTATCCTCCGAGCACGTTAAAGAACCATAGGAATCTATTCGATAATAAGAGTAGGGCAGGTTCCCGGATTCCTATGTATCCTTCCCCTCTCTCTGGGGCGGCTCTAAATAACCTATACTGTGTTAAACAACATTCAATTCAATTCAATTGAACAGATGACGTGCATCAAGTAACCGTTACGTTATTATAGGGGCAGAATTTCGATGTTTTACTTTTTATATTGTCACCACAGTTAAGAGAATGGTGACGTTTATTACGCAGACTATTCTGACAAAGCATTTCCCCCGACAGAATATAAGAATCTTTTCTATTGAATGTGTCATTCCGATAACTGAAAATAAATATGTAGCGAAGATATCCAATTCTCAAAAGCCCCAGGTCAATATTGACGTAAGCGTTGTTTAGGCTTAAGCCGATCTGTCATTTAATGCACTACCGAAGTCCCAGACTCCCAGTTGACGTCATGGCACTATTATCCTGTATGGAAGTCACTGTCGTCTCGATGAAAATTCAATACGGCATATAGATACAAGTTCCGATAAGGCTGCGTGATATGAACACAGAATTCATAATGAAGTCGTGCACTGAATGTCTGAAAAAGTAGGGCATTTCTGTAAAGCGCAATGACAGCAAAAATATATCGGTAAATATCGGTATGGTTTGTAAAAAAAAAGAAGAGAAGAGCAGGATTATTTCCCTTTTAGTTAATTGACAGAAGATTAACGGAGGATGGTTCGAGTATTTTACAAGCTCCATAAAATGAATTTTAATTGGCTCGAATTGCTGTGGTTATTGATCATGGGTACTTACATTAACTACTATTTTTATGCTGATTGTTATTCTAGAAAATTGGACAGTTCGTAATGCATAAGGAACGTAGCCATAGAGTCAAACACTATTTATTCTGGCGAGGTTTTGAAAACTTGGAAAAGGCTGAAATAATGATTAAAATCGGATGATAAACAAAGAAGATATCACCGTTTAAATTCTGTTCTAAAATATATACATTGGGGCCGCCATTTTAAGAACTATGACGTCATAGGTCTTAATACCATATATGGCATATTGATAATGACATTTAAAGAAAAGAAAATCGCTGCAAATTAATTCAGAATCTTTAAATAATCATATGACAGTATTACGCTTCAGTATACATTTTTTTTCATACAGATGCTGTGATTTTCTACCTTATAAAACTTATCTTTATCAATATTCCATATATGGTAATTTAGAACGATAATGTCATAGCCGTTTTAGAACAACATTCAGATGGCCGTATCTCCTTTGTTTATTGTCCGGTTTTGATATTCTTTTCACCGTTTCCAAAGTTTTTGTCAATAATAAAGATTGTTTGCTTTTATGCCTGCATTCCCTTTAAGTTGCACAACTAATTTTATTGTCGTTAATTTAAGAATTAATTCTTATACATTATTTTCTCGTCGATATAGTAGTATCAGCAAAATTGAGAGAATGATGATAATAAAAAAAAAGTGCAAGAGAGATCACCACCCTCAGTTTATTTTCTGACAATGGAATAAACATTTTCTATTTAGAGACGTTGGATGGATGCAGTGCTTGCAATGAAGGGCCTTCTTGAAAAATGACGTTTACTCGAAAAAAAGTGATGTTGAGCACACAAAACCCGATTAAAAGCTAACCATTTGTCTATGTGTCACCGGAATAGGGCTCTCAGTTACCGCTGAGACATCGAAATACGGTTCCCTAGTAGTCTGTGTTTTCCAGGGACACAGTCTCTCAGCTGGCACACTCGGAAAATGCTCCCATTTGCTATTATATGTACCTCCTCGATCCAAGTCCGTAAGTTTTCAATCTCGTATTATATTGTTAAAACCACCACATTGTCAAAACCACCACATATTATACGAAAGATCCTCCCACCCCAAACGCACAAATGAAAAAAATGTCATGACAAAAATAGATACAAAGGTCCGGTCGATACATTTTAACAAACAACAAATACATGGAAATATAAACATTAACAATTACAGTTTTAAATTTCTCCTTTTATACACTTCTTTGATAATCTTCGACACTTGTTTTTAAATACAAACGTCTTGACCACCTGTGCAGAAAAAACAATTAAACCAGGAGCCATGCGTCCGTAATATATATTTAGATTTTAGTATCAATATTTATTATTATTAAAGTATGTTTGACCATGTTTATTTATTAACTTTTGGAAAAGTGCAAACTGTCTTTCTGTCATTCCTGCCTGGAGAAACAATAGCAGTAGTTCTGTCAAATGAATGACGCTTCAATTATTTTGTTTTAAACGAAACTTTCTAGACGTTCTAGAGATAAAGTAGCCGACATCGCAAACATAATGGGGTTGATAGCGGTATTCGATTGTTATTTAAGATAAAAACAAAACTGCATTTTCCCCCCTTCAGAATATCACATACAGAGCCTTCAGAAAAAATGCTAGAGAATCAATTCGATTACGCGTCGCCATTTCTTACTGTCAGTATATACGTAAACCCCGTTTAGAAATCAATAATTCCATTACCTCGTGCCTTTCGTGAACTCATCATATCTGGATTTTGCTCACGATTTCTATAGACTGTTACTTAATTTGTGAGAGCCATTGCAGAATAAAAATATTTCCTTTGTCCGCGCAGATCATAAAATTCGTTTTGATAATCTAATTTGGCCTTGAAGCCAAAGTACAAACAGAACGGAACGTAATTTTTAATTACCATTAATGCCATTTGTGCAATATTAATGGAAGAGCAGACTGTGTTCTCCTGGGGGAATTCTATATTTAAATATAGATATACCACGTATTTGTAAGAAAATAATGTTTCAATGTGGCAATACCTAGACTAGTTCTTCTTAACTGAGTATATCTAATTAATTACAACATTTTAGTCTGCGGGAAGTCGGCAACTAATGTTATGTCCAGAGGCCATCCATTAGAAGAACACGCATCCATCCCATCGTTTCAACTATGTAAAACATATAACATTAATGGAGTTGTAAAAAAACTAAAGAAATTTATTTCAGAAATGTATGAAGTACCCGCAATCAAAGAGCATGGAAGGTTTTGTATCTGGTAACGTACGTACACGTGGATGTCGATGGTTGCAGATAAAACGCATCAAATCGTGACGGCATTAAAGGAACACACGGCAATCTTAACACACGGCAATCTTGAAGTGTTTATCAAATCTCATTAAAATCATATCCTAGTTACGCTTTGATAATCTCCGCTATAGGATCTGACAACACTGCCTTGGAGGTCACGTCAGATCGACCTTTCATCTAATCAGTATTCATGAGAGGATCAACTAAATTCAACCAATGAAATCGCGCGTTTCATATGCACATCAGATGAAGTTCGAGTGAACTGAACAAACGAAAATCCACATAAAACACATAGATCTATATCCGAAAACACATAGATCTATATTTTCGTATGTTATTGCTGTGTATTGCACGATAAATTCAAAGAAATGCACTAAATGGCATGTTTTACATCAATAATACGAAGAAAATCATGGGCGCTGTCAGGTGTTTTGAAAATATATATTCCACCGAAATTATTACGATATTAAATATTCTAAATAGTAAGTCATTGTAAATCTGGCCCGCTTAGCTCAGTTGATAGCACAGCCGACTGTTGACCCGCGAGTTTAATTTTAGTGTGGGTTCAATCCCACAGATCGGTACATTATTTTGTAACGTCAAACAAAATATATTTTGTTTTCAGTAAATATTCAATAATGGTTGCTGTGTTGTGTTTGTCAACGCAATTATTTTGTGTTTTATAAGCTAAAAGTTACGGACATTGTCTCTTTCAATACCGAGCGTAGACTGCTCCAAAGCGTTTTACTATAACGCGACATGCGCAGTGATGCAGTCTATACCGAGCAATTTTGTAGGCTGAAATCTGATTGGCTAATCGTTAGGTCAATCTGATGTAATCTCCAATGCAGTGTTGTCAGATCCTTAGTAGCGTAGAGTATCGTAGCGTGATAAAGGGTCTGATTTTAATGAGATTGGTGTTCATCAAGCATTGAAATTAGCCTCTCGATTTATTATCCAGCTTTCTTGTACCTTAGGTTTAACTATATTTGCATTCACTATAATCAACAGTTAGTAATATGTAAACAACTGTTTGCTTTATCCTATTCTTATAATTAACATTACTGACTGAACAAAATTCAAGTTATGTAGAAAAACTAACGGGACGTCGTGAGTTTTTAAAATTCAAGATTGTCGTGTGTCCCTTTAAAAATAATGCAATTTGAATCAACAAATCATAACTTTTTTTTATAATAAGGCATCCTTTTACAAGAATATTGTGCCTTTGTAGAAACTTATTCGGGATATTAGTCAAGCTAAAATTACCGATAATAACGTACACCTTTTCAGCCACAATGGAGAGAACTGTAACTAATGTTGTAATAACTTGTAGTTCAATCCATTTGTTTATGTTGCAATGAATATTGTAATGTTGAATTGTAACATATCTACAATAAAATATTATTAAACTAAGCTACATGAAATGTGCTGATAAAACACATTACGTGAATCGAAGTCCGCCTAAAGATATAAACTTCTTAAAATTGGTAGCAAAGAATTTAAAAAACACATACAAGTTTGACCCATTTACTGCAGATGTTCCGTCTATAATAAAATATAATCCTATATTACCTTCCTTTTTATTTGAATTGAATTGAATTGGATGTTGTTTAACAGCTCATCAGCACAGTATTGGTTATTTAGAGCCGCCCCAGAGAGAGAGGGGAAGGATACATAGGAATCCATGGAACCGTGCCCTACTCTTATTATCGAATATATTCCTATGGTTCTTTAACGTGCTCGGAGGATAGACCGATACACGGGACCGCCCGGTTTACGTCCCCATCCGACGGACGGGAAAGTGTCTTGCCCACACCGACGAAACTCAGTGGCACCACGGAGGATTGAACCCGGGGCCTCCGGTTACGGAGGATTGAACCCGGGGCCTCCGGTTACAAATCCGCCGCGATACCGACTGCTCCACGCCAGCCCTCTCCCTTTTTATTTGAATAGCGTTTGAAATTCAAGTAACTGCAATTCCGCGTTAACAGTGATTGAATATTTCGAAAATTTCTTTTGCAAACGCATTTCTAGTGGTAATTCTAATAAAACATATGATGTCAACATAATTTCAGTTGGCATATTTTAGAATTAGGAACATCGAAAGCTGCACTAATTGAAAATACTTACTAAAATCCTATGTACCCAGTTGTATTAGTGTTATAATTTATTTCTAAGAAAAAACATCGACTCGAAAGCTTTAAAATGTGTTCATGCAATCGGAGCGGACGATTTAAAGTCGTTATTTTGCAGTTTAACCGTATCTTAAGCGTAAAATACACCAAACAATAAGTATAATTATGTAATAGATAGAGTCTGGTCTCAGCTCGTTGGCTTATTTAAACAACGAGATGGGCGTAGCCCATCGATGTATTTAAATAACCAACGAACTGAGACAGACTCTATCTTTTTTGTAGCATGGTGTACTTAGGAACACTGTGACGTCAAATTGACCGTACTCTAAATACCAATATCTGGTAGTTGTAGTACGGTATTGCCAGCCCCTTTAGTTACCCTAAATTAAACGATTTAATGCTTTGCATTCATCAACGGAAATGTCACCGACCATGCGACACTTTTGACTTGTCGCATGGTCGGTGACATTCCCTTTGATTAATGCAAAGCATTAAATCGTTGAATTTAGGGTAATTAAAGGGGCGTGGATATACCGTACTACAACTATCAGATAGAGGAATTTAGAGTACGGACGTCACACTGAAGTCACAGTGTTACTAAGTACACCATGCTACAACAAAGATAGAGTCTGTCCCAGCTCGTTGGTTATTGTGTTTAAATAAGCCAACGAGCTGAGACCAGACTCTATACATTACATATTCTTACGTGGGTACTTCTACTAGTATAGTTATGCAGATCGATGCATATTAATTATTTATTTATTGAAAAACACTGTTACCAACGCCTACATTCAAACATCATAATTTATCTTCTTTCTTGTATATTACATATCGTCGTGGGCGAAACGAGCAGCCTGACAATGTATACAATTAATAGCTGGCTACTATAATACAGTTGTTTGTATGGTGTTTTACGTCATTTTCAACACATATGACGGTCGACTTTTTTTTGTGGTGGAGGCAGACCACCCACCTTTCCTGGGTACAATCAGTACTGTACACCTCCCGCCATCCGTAAGAATCGACACTTCCTCACTTACAAGTCGAGCTCCCAGTGAGATTCGAACCCGCAGCGGTGAGAGGCGAGAAGGTTTACATCGCAACGTCGTTAACCACTCTGCCACGGAGACGCTATGTAATCAATTTATACACCCTACGAATTACTTGAGAGGAAATGAATATGTACAGATTATAAATTACTTCAAACGACAGCTTCAGTATCAATGTATTTAACCGTTGGCTGTTACTTAAAATAGTGCCTTCCTTTTCGTGTTCTTTATAATACAAACACGCCATACAAACACGCCATACAAACACAAAATGTCAGAGTAAGAGTAAAGCCACTAATTATCCTCCCATTGAAACCAATGTTGAAATGTCAAACAGTAATGATTTTCTGCAACTTCAAATAAAGTACGGGTAATGCGGCATCGTAATTGTTACATGACAGTATCGCTATTTGTTTAAAGGGACACATGGCGATCGCTATTTGTTTAAAGGGACACGTGGCGATCTTGATGTTTTAAAAACTCGCGGCGTCCCATTAGTTTTTCTATATAGTTAAATGCATTTGTTCAGTCATTAATATTATTTATAAGAATAGTGTAAAGCAAAATATGTTTGCATATTGCTAACTTTTGATTTTAATGCACCTTTATATATTTAAACCTATGGTAGAATATGAAAAGACAAAATAAAAAAACCTCACATTTTTATTAAAATGTATGCAAGCAAGTTTAAAGTCAAAATGATACTGGATTAATATATCGAACGCTAATGTTAATGCTTGATAAAAACGTCAATATTGCAATGTGTCTCGTTAAAAAGTCGATATAACAGATGGGGTCATACATCATGTAAATGATATTTTTCTCGACCGAACAGGTCAATGTTACAGCTGGCTTACATCTGCCTCATGCACAGCTGTCCATAACGTGAATGCATACATTTGAACTTTGTAATATTTTTATTAAGAATCCACTAAAGGCTAAACATTTGACTTTTTAAAAATACAACAATGAAATAAAATAGAAATGGGTCAATTTTATTCACATATTAAAATGCATTTTTGCATTTAAAAAAAATAAAGGCTACAGTTTCTATTAAGTCAACAGGCTCTTAAAAACAACAACACGGAACCCGTTTCATAAATCCTATATGAAATGGGAACTCGTTTAAGATCCTATATATACATGGTCTTTATAGCACGTTTAATAATTGATGCAAAACAAATAAACTTTTATATTTATACATGAAGCTTTCACAACACACAGTCAGCTGAAAACACGCATTAAATACAAACAACAATTACAACGTTAAGGCATGTGAAATTACAAACACAAACATGTTGACAATAGGGCTACCGCCCTGGAACGGTCAGTGGCAAAAAAAGGCCACTGGGCCGTAATAACAGGTTTTATGGTACATCAAACCTCACTAATGTCACCCCAATAAAAACGGGCCAGTGTAAATAAAGAGATCCTCGCTAGGTTATATTCCCTAATAAACAAGGCAGTGTCAGTATGCAATATAACACATAGATGATCATGTATATATGAATATAGACTTAGAACGTCAAAGTGCAAGAACTCAATGACTTGGCAGAAGCCAGAGCATCAAGAGAACACACCATTAAGGGTACGACAAGAAAAGTAAAGGTTTATTAACGGGTTCTAAAATACCAGTGATTGAATATGCATAAAATGAATTATGAGTTGGCAACTCTTAATTCGACACCCCAGTTTCGGGGTTTGGCCTGGCTTGTTAAAGCCGTTTATATTTATGTCTAAAGAGTTAGAATTATCAAAATATGTAAGTTATATAATAAATTATATACTTCATCGTCAGTAAGTTTAGTAACGGTGTACATATGATGTAAAATTTGGCTGTTGTTGGCGGGGTAGGTCCTTTAATGAGTTAGGTAGAATTCACAGCACTAATTCAGCAAGCTGAATACCCTTCAAATCAGTTCACCGTGTATCGTTCTTTTCCGCCGTATTAATCCTACGCTATGTTAGTGGAAGACAATTTCATGTTGTTAGAACATGAAAACCCCACTCTTGCTTGTAAATGACACATTATAGCTGAATATGTTTAAATTAGCAAACGATTTCGGGAGATTTCCCGAGAAAGCCATCAGTAGTATTGTCACTTCTACAAAAGTTCAGTGAAATAATAACAGCAATTATTTATTGATTGTTTTCTATGATAATCTCCGTCTGTTCGTGTTCAAAAAAGTGCCATTTTCTACACCAACCAGGTTTCACTGTAACAGCTATCTTGTGAAGAGGTAAGAGATATTTGATATTAAGCGTTAGAACGTAGTATCAATCGGTTAAACATACATAACATGTGACAAATCGCGTCTGTTTTAGAGCGGATGTTATCGATTTTGCCGAGACATTATGTTTGTAAACGTTTCTTTATGGAGAGAAAGCTATTGTGACAAGTCCCGGAAGTACCATTAAAATAACGTTACATTCTGCATGAATATTAAAAGATAAAGGCTCCATTTAAATTATTATGAAATAAGAGTTTCTGTTTTTTGGCCTTACTTCAAAAACCAATAGTTGGGTAATCCGGGGTGAAAGAAATGGAATCATCTAATAATAAACACATCATGGTTATTTTCATTAATACAACCTAACAATTTATTTTCCCATCATTGCAGCGTTAATAGTCAATAACTACAGAAAATTGACACGTGTACTCATTAATTGTGTGTCATACTTAGCTAATAATTCCTTGTCAGGGTGGCGAATTCATTGAACAATAGTATGAAAGGAGAAATTTGGAAATCGCGGAACACGATAAATATAAAACAAATATTGCAGTCTCGGTTTGACTGAGACTGTTCATGAACGGTACTGACAAATGCTAGCTACCGTTCACGCCCTCTAGCACCGGGTTGAGTATTGAAGTCGCATACCATTCTGGATCGGAATCCAACTTTGAGAGCCCAGAATCACTGGAATATTGCGCCACCTGTCGGATCAATCTGTATGACAAATCGTGCGTCATACAACGAGGCGTTCACTGTGTCGTAAACGGTGACATTTATGCTACTTGGCTTCCCAGGGTGTCATGGAGATTAAAATGCAAGTGATGTTAAGATAAATTATTCCAAGAACTAATATAACATCGATTAGGACTTAAACAAATACAATATAACCCAGTAATGTATATTGATTGGTTAACCAAAGATCTAAATAAGCATGAACGTGTTCTAAATAACCTTTTCTTGAAATAATCTGTTCTGAACTTTGTGAATAACGTAATTGACATGTGTATTATCTTTTAATTGCGGATATACAGATCCGGGTACCAGTCACAAATGGCATTGCAAGCTTTTCCACGAACTTGTTAAGCGGTGAGCAATAATGTGAGTTTTATAGCTCAGTTTCTAACAATTGCTAAGGAGCCATGTTGGTCTGACAAACACGACACTGTAGATACCCACATAGAAATATCGACATTGTATTGTATTGACACATTTATTAATGGCTGCCAGGCATATGTAAGCGACACAAGGGAAATACTGATAAGTCATAACAAAAAACATGAATTTTGCTTGCGTTTAACCTTTTGCTTATGACCGCTTTGAAAGCTCTGACAACCATTGTCAATTTGACGATTCACGTAATGCCAAAGACTTTGACCTAATAACAACTTTCACTTTATTAGTGCGATAACGTCACATCATGTCCTCACGACATCGCATGTCACGAAGAAAAGCTACAAAAAAGCAATCAATACAATAGAGTTTCGACCAAACCATATTTGTCCAAGAATGTTGCTATTTCATTGGTTACAATTTTAATCGATTACGTATAATTATACCGAAAAAGATAGGTATAATCGTCGACTAGGAAATGTAGTTTTCACAGAACACAAATCACGCATAAAACAAACAGAAATTATCATTTTAATAAAAAGCAAGGCATTGTGACATCACAAACACAAACGGGTTGACACTAGGGCTACCGCATTGGAACGGTCAGTGGTAAAAATGACGGAGGTTGTGGGGGATGGGATTGGGGTGGGTGGGTTTAAACCAGGTTTTAACGTGCGCCAAACCTCTCTCTTATATGATCTAACAAACCAGGCAGCTTTCATATGCAATATAAGTATAACACATAGATGATCATGTATATATGGCAATAAGAAACCACCCAAAAACTTAGAAAGCCACAAGGCAAGTACTCAATGACTTGGCAGAGCAACAAGAGAACAGCACATTAAGGTCACGACAAGACAAGATTTAAGACAAACTGACGTGTCTTATTTATTAGACTGGGTGCAAAGACGTAAAAGTCTCCCGTTTAATAGTTGATTTTGCATTTGGGTATTGATTTATTTAAATAGCAAGCAACTCGACTCCATGTATTCATATGTGGCAGTATATAAATCCATCAATAGTACGTGATATATAATACGTAATTACTTCCAGACATCGATAGATAACCTGTACTCTTTGGGGTGCTGTTTCAGCCAAAGGGATTTCAAAATTTTGCCTACCGTCATTTAGTGACACCTAAATAAATACTATTTTAATGGAACAGGGAATTGTGGCAAATAATTAAGAGTTGATCCGCAACTTTTCGGCGTTTATGCGGTTTTGAACGCCGGTAGTGAATGCCAAATTCCATAACGCCGAAATTTTGCGAATCAATTCTTTTATTATATACCTATCAATAATATATACACAATACCTTCATTTTCTTAAAATGGAATACAACAACCTGTATCACACTACAGGTTATCACTATGCTACTAAAAAAAGAATTAGTATCACTATCTTACTAAAAATAGAACAGCGGTTTTTCCAATGATTCAAGCAATTATGCGCGAGAACGTCAAGACGACGTTACGTCATACAAACAAAACAAGTAGATCAGACCAATGAACACCAACACCTTAAAACTACATACATTTTCCCGCTGCACTTTATCCAGAAATAATATGCTTTATTGAATGTGTATGCAATAGCAATGCAAATATGTCTATGCTAATGATGTGTAAGAGGTATATAATAAAAGGATCATTACTCGAGTAACGTGTTCTGGAAGTTTGTATCACCTGTCATGTAAATGCCAGATCAGGAACACACTCAAGGCTCCGCCTCTCATGTGATCCGTGATCTGGCAGTTACTTACGCGAGGTGATACAAACTTCCAGAACACGTTACTCAAGTAGTAATCCTATTATATTTAAATTATTTACGCGTTGATTTGTTTGGAAAATCACCGTCTGAGTTACAAGAACGTTTAAATTTGTTGAAAGAATATTGCGACAAATGAGGATTAGAGGTTAACATGGAAAAGACAAAAGTTATGGTTTTTAGAAAAAGGGGTAATCTTTTAGTTAATGAGACATGGGTTTATAATGGAAATAATTTAGAAGTTGTTAACGATTTTAACTACCTCGGAACTGTTTTTAATTATACGGGTTCATACAATTTAAATCAAGAGACTTTAGCAGGTAAAGGACTAAAAACTTTGAATATATTAATTGCACATGTAAAAAAATACAATTTTAAACCAAAAACGTTTTGCCAATTATTTGATGCGTTCGTTGGTTTTATATTAAGCTATGGAGCAGAAATTTGGGGTTTTACAAAGTCAAAGGAGATCGAAAGAATACCTTTGAAATTTTGTAAATACTTGTTAAGGGTCAAAACGTCTACTAGTAATTCCGGTATTTATGGAGAACTAGGTAGATACCCATTGTATATTTTAAGGTATGTAAAAATAATAAAGTATTGGAGTAAGGTGGTCGATTCAAAAAATATTTTAATATCAACTTTTTATAAAGATGCTGTGAGAGATTGTGAAAGAGGAATGAAGAATTGGGCCAGCAATGTTAAAACCATTATAACTGACTGTGGCTATAATTATGTTTGGAATGACCCAACTTGTATTGATATGAAATCTTTTCATTTGTTGATTAAACAAAATTTAATAGATTGTTTTGTTCAAAAATGGAACACTGATTTTGAAAATAATCGAGTTTTATGTTTGTATAGACATTTTAAAACTTCATTCTCATATGAAGTGTATTTAGATATATTGCCGTTGAAATTAAGAACTGCCATGTCGAGGATAAGATTATTCTCCCACAGACTTAGAATTGAAACTGGCAGATATTCACAAAATAGAACTGATAGAAATCAGAGATATTGGATATTGTACAGACGTAGAAGATGAATATCATTTTATTTTAATTTGTCATTTGTACGAACAATTACGTAAACTGTATGTTAAACAATATTATTACAGACATCCAAGTGTTTTTAAATTTATTCAGCTGATGCAAGAGCTTTTTAGATTATCTAGGTTTGTTAGGGAAGCATTTATTATTCGCAATACTGCAATGTATAATGAGTAAAAAATGTATGTTCATCCTCATTGGACATGACATGTAAACTATTAAAAATTAAAAGTTTACATGAAACTATGTAATAGGAATAGTTAAATCATTATAACGGGGTAAATACGTGATCCAGAGTGAATGTGTGAGACATTTCGGGCGTCAGAGTGTATGGGTGAGTTGTATGAGTGTTTAGAATGTATGATTGTGTGTTTGTACTTTTTCATTGTTTAATGTAAAAATTGCATTGACCTGTCACATATTAACAAATGTAATATGTATTTATATGACGAGAAACATTTGTTTAAGTCATAAATAAAGAATATGTTCTGTTCTATGTTCTGTTCTGTTATAATGCCAACAATAATGTGCCAAAAGGAAAACAGAAAATAATTATATTTTTTCTCAATTTTAGGCAATTTTTAATTTGAAAAATAGGTTTTTCTTTGCTTTAGCATACATCTGCAGTGTAAAAGACAGATGATACAGAAAATCCCATGTTGATATGAGGTTTCATTCAAATTTCAGCATTGTTTGACCGAAGCACCGCATATTCAGCTAGATAGTGTATGAATTTTGTATTTTCCATAGGGTTCACAAAACATGAGCGAGAAAAAAACCCAACCTGGCTAACTTATGTATTTTATTGTTTTAAATTACTGGTCTTGGCTATACTGAAGATATTAAACCAACAACAATGTCTGCTGCCCTGCTTTGAAGCTCAGATGTTGGAAAAGGCTGTACAGTAACCCTATGGGAAAATTAATTGTGGTGTGAGACCTTAGGAGATTGGTAATGATAAATTAAGTGCAAAAAATATAAATATCGTCAGTTTATGTTCAGACCTTGGAAAACCCATTTTCTACTACATGCGTGTTTTCGCTACTCGATCGATACTTTGATGTTTACAACATTAAGAAAGTTACCGACCTTGCCATATTTCCAATATCAAATCGGGACTGATATCGCTACTATATCACACTTGAGGTAAGATACAGAGACATATGTTGCATTGTTTACTTGTACAACGTTTTTCTTCAACACATTTATGCCTCGTTCATTCGGATCTCATGAGCAATTAACTAAACAATCAAGTTATCCCAAAGAAACAATGTACACTCCTTTGCAAATTGTCTAACTTATTATCAATATTGAGCTCAACTTTATGAACTACGATGGTTATATAAACACTTCTTGACGATACTATCAATTGTGAGTGCATGGCGCACACAGTGGCCAAAGTATAATATGTGCCTTTGTAGCATGGTCACTGAAATTCCTTTTGTATTTGCACAGGTGTAAATCGTTTAATTAAAAATAGCACCTGTCAGAATAAATGGCAACGCCCATCTCGATGTTTAAATCAACCAACTCGATGAGACCCATACTTTATCTATTAAATAAACCCCATAACGTTAGTAAGACGGAATTAAAACTATTGACGTTTAATCATGTTTGAGTTGTTAACTCATAATCAAAATCAAAACAGAAAATAATTAAAATATATATATATATTTTCCAAGCTGATACTGACGTTCATATCGATTATAAAAAGTGCGCATTTGAAATTCATTTACCTAATCATCGAGTTGGCGTACACACGGTGTATTTGTAATTTACATGTTTTACTAGATCACTGAGTTAGCATGAACACGGTGTTTTTGAAATTAATTAATTTAACATGTTTTACCAGATCATTGAGTTAGCATAAACAGGGTGTATTTGAAATTAATGTAATTTACAAGTTTTACCAGCATATTGAGTTGGCATACACGTGCACGATGTATTTGAAATAAATGTTATTTGCGCGTTTTATCGGATGATGAGTTTGCATACACACTATTTAATTTAAATTAATGTTATTTACATGTTTTACCAGATCAGTGAAGTGGCTATACACGGTGTATTTGTATTTAATGCAATTTACATGTTTTACCAGATCAGGCCACCTTAAAAATATTTATGTTTGCCCTTTCATGACCCTAATTTCAAATTTAGGGTCGGTAGGTAGGCAATTTTTTTTATTTTTTTATTTTTTATAACAAAAACATACTTTGTTATTAGCGGCATTTCGATGCGACCATCAATTTAATTATTTTTT
The DNA here is from genome assembly GCA_037043455.1 of Cyrtodaria siliqua. Taxonomy (NCBI): domain Eukaryota; kingdom Metazoa; phylum Mollusca; class Bivalvia; order Adapedonta; family Hiatellidae; genus Cyrtodaria; species Cyrtodaria siliqua. The sequence goes on from JAWPHD010002690.1 coordinate 110,567, forward strand.
CTTTCATAAATTGAGAAAAAATATTTGGGAAGGGCCATTTTTGGTGGGATCGGTCGAGAAATGGCAAATATTTTTTTTTGAGTGTGGCCTCATTGATTTGGCATGCACACGGTGTATCTGAAATTAATAAAAGTTGAATGTTTTACCAGATCATTGATTTGGCATGCAGACGATGTATTTGGAATTTATGTAATTTACACGTTTTACTAGAACATTGAGTCGGCACACACACGGTGTATTTGAAATTAATGTAATTACATGCTTTACCAGATTACTGAGTTAGCATTAACACGGTGTATTTGAAATTAATGAAATTTACATGTTTTACCAGATCATTGAGTTAGCATAAACACGGTGTATTTGAAATTAAATGAAATTTACATGTTTTTACCAGATTACTGAGTTAGCATACACACGGTATATTTGAAATTAATGAAATTTACATGTTTTACCAGATCATTGAGTTAGCATAAACACGGTGTATTTGAAATTAATGTTATTTACAAGTTTTACCAGCATATCGAGTTGGCATACACACGGTGTATTTGAAATTAATGTTATTTACGTGGTTTACGAGAACATTGAGTTGGCATAAACACGGTGTATTTGAAATTAATGTTATTTACGTGGTTTACGAGAACATTGAGTTGGCATAAACACGGTGTATTTGAAATTAATGTTATTTACGTGGTTTACGAGAACATTGAGTTGGCATAAACACGGTGTATTTGAAATTAATGTTATTTACGTGGTTTACGAGAACATTGAGTTGGCATAAACATGGTGTAAAACTTATGTAAAATGTGAATTATTTGTCAGGATAGAGCCTCAGAAAGTACTTAGAATCAATACAACACTAAATGCGGTTAATCACGCTATGAAGACACGGTTAGCAGTAAATAATTTAGAGAACACATTTTAACGTGGTGTTTTTTTCTACCAAGGGTGATATTTATCATGTTAAAGCGTCCTGAATTATTAAACGAATACAAATACCGTGGATTGGGAATGGCTTTAACCTTTAAAATGTTCAAAACACTCTTTTTGATAATGGATTTGTTGTGCAATGATCTAGACAACTTAGGCTAAATAAAAATAAATGCGTAAATAAATTACAGAGCAAAATATAATAGGGTAGGTAGGAAAAACATGTTCTTCGATATTTATGTCTTTTCTCTCATCAACACAGCGTTTGAATTAATTAGCAAATACCCCAAGTTGAGTACATATCAATAACATTTATATCATGAACTTTATTACTCAGTTATAGGACTGTCCCGAAAACCTGTAGTAGTTACTACTCAGCTCAAGTTACATGATAATCGGCTTGGTAGTTGGCATACCCAGTATGAGGTCAATAAAATGCCAATAAATCACCTAACACTTTGTCCATGCAGAATTAAATGCTAGAAATATATATAACTGCCTTATCTCTATTTGCAGATAGCATTTTGTTACATCAACTTATTTCTATTTTTTTTAAATGTGCCTATCTGCTGTCAGATAATTGACGCCCTGCTGTGCGAAAATGGTATTTTATTGCTCTGGGGTCAGTTAATTACAGGGATGAATTATAGAGATGCTCAATAAACAGAGGGATCTCGGGACAGTCCTATAACTGTACTTTTCCTTGGCCTTAATGGGTTTTACGGATATTTGAAAGCATTTGGATTTTTTTTAAGGGCCGTGAAAATGCGAAGTAACCCAAATTGAAATGTTATATAACTTATTTTGAGAAGCCCCTGCGTAAGGGTAAGAATACAACAGGAATGCCGGGAGCCGTGTTCATCTGTATTAGCTAATATATTTCTATGGTTCTTCAAGACACTCGGAAGACCGAGATACACGGGACCGCCCAGTTCACGTCACAATCCGACGACGGACGAGGCTTTCCTTTCCTAAGAACACGCCGAAGTAAGCCAATGGCACCCGAAGAGCATCGAACCCACGATCCCCGGATTTAGAGTCCAGCGTGTTGTTATTTAGCAACCTGAAAACTCAGCATTTCCTTGAATGCCACACGTCCAGTTTGTATATTGTCGTCTTCGGGTGTTTTGCCTTTCTTTTTTACACCTGCATTATCAATTACTTTACAGGCGTTGTAATGTTTAGGTGTTTTTTTAAATAATTTAAACACATTTCGGCGTATTTGCTTGATGTTATTTTCACGTGTTTTGTGTATTTTCTAAATTGACAACATCGATCAATAACCACCATACGTGATTATAAGCAAAGGGCCATTAATTTCAATTTTCCTTGTTACCGCAAATACAACACAAGAAAGCACTAATTAAGTTATCAGTAGTTATGACGGTATAAACCTAATGGTAGTACCACGGTCATTGATTATTTATTCATCCTGTGCAGATTTTATCTGTAAGAATTCTGAGCAGATTACAAGAGTCACGTACATTTATGACAGTACTTGTTGACTAATGAACCGTTACACGCACATATATAGAAGTTCACCGTGTTTCATATATACTCCACAAAATAATTTAACCACAAAATAGAACAGTTATAATTACTTTAATCTTTAATATTATGGATTTCATATTCATATAAAAAGTTTATTCATGTGTGTAACGTAACAATTGTAAAAGAATACAACTAAACTTAAAAAACGAAAAAAAACCCACAGTATTTTTTTCAATTACAGCATTCTAAAAAATGACCCAAATCAAAACATGGTCCTTAAATTATTTGCGGAGTATACTAGTCTATATTCACAGGTTGTTTACAAAATGCCTCCAATTTGTATTCGAGCAACAATAACTTTCTTTTGACAATGTATTGCATTTCTTAATTGATAAGCATAAACATACTGTGTATATTTGTAGTTTAAATGGCTGATTCCTGACTTTTTAAACCATCGAATAATAGCGCGTGTAGCCACTACCATAATACAGCAGTTAGGCGGAACATATTAGGTTAGCAGACAGTAGCTGTATTTGTGTAGTAGAAATATATGACATTACAAACATAAAATACTTGACATAGGGCTACCGCCTTTGAACGATAATTGACAAAATTGCCGCTGGGTTTCTTAACCAGGTTTTAGGGTGCACCAAACCGTATTCTTACCCTATTGTCATCCCAAAAACAGGACATTGTAAGGAGAGCAGGCATATACAGCTTGATTATTACTAATGGCTTAGGACCTAAATAATTATTGTGTTATTACGTCACGCATTGTCTTTCTACGCAACAGGTTTCGTAACGGGTCATCTTTTCACGTCACATGCTTCTTAACTCCTGTAAAATGCACATATCAAAATTCAAATGTCTCAATAAATGTGACCCACTACAGATACAAGATGAAGATGATTTTTTTATATTTTGAATGGTGTTTTACGTCATTTTTAGCACATGTTAGGCCGTAAAAGACGGTCGATTTGTTTTGAAGACGAATGTAATATATACAAAATATATTTATATTATATCACAGACATCTAACCAAAAGGTTGAATAAAACCCAGCAAGCATGACGACAGATCCAGTCGGACCAATAATGGTAAATGATATTCTGACTTCGACATTACTAGTTCGAAGACAGGACTACTTGGGGAAATGATGCCGCTGTTCGCAGTTATTGTAAGCCAGCTTGCCGGTAATTTCGTGCATCACGACAGAAGATTAATGCAAATTTTGCCAAGAGCTCAAACAAAATTTATCACAAACAGCTCAATATTATAACAAACCCAACATATCTCAATGGAGTGTTATAAACCATCAGATGGACGCGTTTTTGTTGACAGCAGACGATCGATCAGTGTCAGATGGCGCTTTCTGAGGATGTGGCACGTGATCAGTACCAATCTGTACCAGAGTTGTCGTTCCTTGCATCTGCCAACGTCTCACCAAATACCAAGAATCTCGGCAAACGATGAAAACGGTGGAAATGCGCATTTTCTTGATGGCACTAATATTTTTCTGAATTAACTTTACATTAAATGCTTATATTACAAAATATTTATTTTTTATTCGGCTTGAAATATACAGTAAATTATGCTTAGAATTATATTGCGGTAGAATAAAGGTTTGTACTTTGGCATATCACACCACCGTCAAAACATTAAAATAGGCACAACCAAATCGTTCCCATAGGGGTACAGAACAGAGTTTTGCTTACCAGTACTTCCAATACCACATAGCTCTTAACGACCTACCTTAAATTAAATTACTAACCTAAACTATATATCTAAATGTAGATAATAAGTCGTGTTTCTTTCGACTGTTTACATGTCAATCAGCAGCCGATAGTTGGTGGTGTCACGGTTTTGAAGTTATGTTCGCCATTTTTATATTTTAGCTATGGTCATGTGACAAATTATCATGTGACCGCAGACTACTTGCTTAGACGTTGGCAGAGGTGAATGTAATGGCCTCTGGGAGAGATTGAATCAGTACAAGTATCACAGAGTCACTAAGCTCGAACAATACAACATGCATAACATCATTAATAATACTTACGGTGTGGGAGTGGAATAACACCATTCTATATTTTCGATATACCACTAGTTATATAAGTATGCAAATAAGCCTAGTATGAGCTGTCAAAAAAAAAATCGATATGACTATGATCTAATTCCCACGGTTTATGTCGGTTTCGCGTGTTTAAGCGACAGGCAAAATGCAATAAAAGTCGATATGTGAGTTATGTGATGAATAGAATCTAAAATTCGTTCTGATTTATAATTTTGATAGAGCATCATCAAAACAAATTGACCAATCAGTGACCAGAAATAAGATATACTAATACATTTTGGTAGGTGATAAACTCGGTCTTTATCCTTAATGTTCAACCAAGTTTACTGTTAAAATTAAGGTATCTACAGTGTGATTCTTTTAAAACCCTGCAGATTTCATGCACATTCATGCAAATTGATTCATTACATGTATCTTTTAAAATCAAAATCTTGAAAATTATCGTCTTTTTTACTCTGCTTTTTTATTTTACTATAGAACTAGAGAACCTAAGGATAAAAACCGAGTAACACAAATTTTATCACCTACTGAAAATAAAACATATATCAACATCTCTGCAATGCAAAATTATGAATTCATTATTGAATTTATTAAACTCGTTAGCAAAAATGATATAATGCTCGGCAAGAGCCTCGCTTAATAAATTCAATAATGAATGAGTACTCATGTAAGATCCTCTATTTGCAAATCAAGATCGACCATACAAAGAAAAGGTAATACAATTTGCAGATACATTAACGATGTGGTAACAAAGAAGCATGGTATTCAGTAACATAAGGTGAGGTGAACTAACGATAGCAGTTATTAACACTGAGAAGACTACATTAATTAACTCTGAAATGTAATAATGGTTCATGGAATTTTACGAATAATGATAATTAGGTAGTCATGTTGTTAACCGCATTATTTCAATACGAACTATACTGAAAGGAAAAAGAAACGCGACACGGGAATTTCCGCTATATATTGTATGTACAATATGCTGCTGTTAATCGAATGGTACATGGCTACGTAAGATCTTTCCTTTCGGAAAACAAAACTAAAACAACACGTAACACAACACATAGTATTCATGCAAAGCATTATTGACAGAGTAAGCGTTTGGCGCAAACTTTGTATGCAACATTTTCCAAACTCTTTACGTTAAATACAGTTCTGAACTGGCTCAATTTTTCAAAGAGGAACTTCAATATTTATGAATTTCTTGTTACAACGTGTACTGTGATTAAAACGTCTACAACATCACAGTTGTGTCCTTTCTCTAACTAACTGCAACATTTATTTTACAAAACATCTCGAGATTTCCTTGGAATATAATTATATGGAATTAAGTATGCAGTATATACAATATATAACGGAAATTCCCGTGTCGCGATCGTTTTTGCCTATAGATCTATAACGTCAACCACCGCGCAGTGATATTGTAGCCAATAATTTCTGCCACCACACATGACGATAGCTGAGGCCTTGTGATTACAAAATGGCGATACGAGGGGTGTTCCGTAAATAATGCGATTGGTATTGATACTAGAATACTATTATTATTTATGATCAATTGTTTTTGCGATTTCCTTCAAAGTACTCCCCTTTAGCCGAAACACACATTGTGAGCCGCGCAATCCACTTTTGAAAACGTTTTTCATATTCATGAACAGGTACACCCTTAAGACACTGGTAAACAGCAGATCTTAGGGCATTCCTCGAGTTATATCTCTTCCCAGATAAGTGATTTTTTAGTCTTGGGAAGAGAAAATAGTCGCAGGGGGCCAGGTCTGGCGAGTAAGAGGGGTGCGGGAGAACGGTGATCTTCTGTGACTCCAAAAAGTCCGTTACAATACGGGCTTTGTGGGCGGGCGCGTTGTCATGCAGAAGACGAACATACTTCAGACCTGTTATAGGGCGACGCTGTTTGTAGTACTTCTTCAATTGTTTCATTACGACGTTTTTATGAAACCGTCCTGTGACAGTTCTGCCTTTTGGCACCGCCGTCTGTATGGCGGGACCGTTTTTAGTGAAAACAATTGCATACAGAACCTTCTTAACAGTTCGCGTTCGTTTGGCAATAATTGATCGTTTCATATTTTTCGTGGCCCAGATTCGGTTAGATACTTTACTTTTTGGCTCATAATAATGGACCCACGTTTCATCACCCGTAACTAATTTCTCAAACGATTTTTTGCTGTATTTCGGATACATTTTCAGAAGTTTTTCGCTGTTGTAACCCGTAACTTCTTTTGGTCCTCTGTCAGCAAATGCGGTATCCATCTTGCATTTATTTTCTTAACTTTCAGATGCTTTTTCAAAATTAGATGAACTCGTGCTAGCGACAACCTTGTCATCTGAGCTAATTGTCTTACTGTGTATCGAGCATCAGTTTTCATGATTTCACGATTTTTTCAACGTTTTTCTTGGTCTTTGACGTTACAGGACGACCAGGGCGAGCAGTATCTTTCAAACGCTGTTGCCCGGATTTGAATTTGGCCAGCCACCTATAAACAGTACTATACGACATTTGACCATCACCGTAAATGTAACACACCTCTTTGTGAATGTCTTTCGGCTTCAACCCAAGTAATGACCTACCTCTAATATAGGCCCTAATTTCTAATATAGGCCCTAATTTCAAGCACATTTTCTGCTCGTTTGCCAGTCATTGTGCATAGAGTGTAACGAATATGCTATAAAGCAATGTACATTGCACCAAGGTAATGAGATTTTTACCTTTGACACGCGTCAGTGATCACTCTAGCAATACGAAGTGGTTTCATGTAAATATTGCACGAGTTCCGCGAAATAATACAGCAGTCGCATTGACGAGGCACAATAAAAGTTCTTCACTATTAACGGAACACCCCTCGTACAATATTCTTTTCATTCCAAACCTTGAAGATAACAATTTTCAACATTTAACATTTACGTGAAATACAATATTGAAATAATACATGTTGCGTTATTTGAAATTGAACCACCAAAAAATGGTTCGGTCAAGCATTTTAATTCGAAGAAACCACCGGCTTCCAATTGTCAACAAGTGGCTAATGAGGAAATGAGTCTACTTTAGTCACGAATGCACTGGTTTTCTTATGTGTGTCTTCTGTCAAGCAGGCGTGTGTGTCTTCTGTCAAGCATGCATGTTACCGAGATGCTGGTATCGTTTCTGGTTGGCTGATACTATCGCACCTTATATTCAAGACATACAGAACAGCAGAAAAAAAGAAAGAGGGAAACGTCGTCATTATTGCGACGAACTAAATGTGGATGGTCATATTCACTCAGACTTGCATCTGTTATATACACTCAGTCTTACTATAATAAAAAATAAAATTATGGACATGTGTTTCTGGTTTAATTTTTATTTGCACAAAGACTTTGTATTTACAAATCAAGCGTCGCGGATGATCAATACTAATTATTCAATAGTAAGAGAAGGCCGCGGTACCCGGTTTCTCGGTTTCTTATGAATGTATTCTCCTCTCTCTGGAGCGGCTATAATAAACCAAAATAACACAACACAACGTATTGATGAGTCGTTAAATAGTAATTCAAATCTGATGAAATGGGCAGAATGAGATTCATACAACAAATACTACACAAATACATGGCAGTTTTTATGACCATATTGCGTGTCGTTACATTCAAAATTCATTAGTATTTTACACATTTCAGATCGTTAGAGGGTTTCATTCACAATATGCTAGGTTTAGGTGAAGCAATTCACGTAAATATGTTTTCGTTGCAAACGCAGAACGTCTCACACCACAATTAATTTTCCATAGGGTCCCATTGTAATGTTTTTGTTCGTGGCATAGAGATAAAAAAGATTTTGCAACATGTATTTCTGCTTAAATTCTTCATTGATCCAATATCTGCAATTTAAAACACATTTAACAAATATTTACCAGATTGAACTTTTTTTAATTACAAAAATACAACCCCGTGGTGATTAGACCCATGATGTGTAAAATGAGGCAGAATTAGCTAGAAATCTTATATCAACATGCATTTTTCTGTAATCTCTTCCTAAAATGCTGTAGATTTAGAACCTGGTAAAGATAAATCAATGTATCCTGTAAAATGTGGAAAATCGAACTTGTTTTTTTTATCTACCTCCTTCATCTGTAGGGCACGAGTATTCAAGGGAGAAAGTAGTGGTGTGAGTCCAGAAATAATGCTGAATTTAAACGTAACATATGCTATAGAAAATACTTTGGTGTTTGCCTTTTACTTGTATACATTTGAAACGTATTTTTACATCGTTTACGAAAGAAGCTCAAGAGCTTATTTAAATCCTCATATAGTGTGGATAACGGCTTTAAGTGATTTTGATGTCAGATGAAACCACTATTTTTGATCAACGACATGCGCCCATGTGTGTAGAGTAAGTATGCAATCCACTATTGCCTAACACCTTGCGCCAATGTGTTCAAACTTTTGATCACCGCCATTGACCCATGTGTTTAGAGTAAGTATGCAATTCACAATTGTCGAACACCATCCGCCCATGTTTCCAAACTTACTGATGAACGCCATGCGACCATGTGTTTAGAGTAAGTATGCAATTCACAATTGTCGAACACCATCCGCCCATGTGGTCAAACTATTAATCCATGCAATGCGACCATGTGTTGAGAGTAAGTATGCAATGCACAACTGACCAACGGCGCATGTGTTTAGGGTAAGTATGCAATCGGTTTGTAATGATCTTATGGTTAACATTAATCCTACTAACGACTTTATGATATACTTAATATACGGACGTGAGTTTAGTGTTCGTAAATGTGTTTCGTATAAAGTAGATAATCAGTCGGTCATACCAGTTAGATTAGGAAGATGTCTCCGAAGTAGAAATACAGGAGTGTTCAAGTAAATGCAAAGTGATACACAGCAAAATGGTAAACACTACCTTATTATTATTCCTGAAGATCAAACAGAAACTTATTCTAATCATAGTAACGTACCAAAGATAACACACAACCCAATTACTTAATATATCTGCCTCTTTTATTTTTCGAGGGTTCATCGCGAAATATCTTGTTCTTGATTTATGATATAGAGTAAGGCCTATGGCGTTTGATGTTTGTCTCACATCTTGTCTTGTTTTTACCCTTAATGGGTTGTTCTCTTGTTTCTCTGGTTTCTGCCAAGTCATTGGGTACTTGCAATTGTGACTTTCTGTGCTTTTGTTTTTATACATTCATATATACATGATCATCTATGTGTTATATTGCCTGGTAGTGCTGAATTGTTTGTTAGAGTATATAACCTGGCGGGGATTTCTTATTTTACACTGTCCCGTTTTGTTGGGATGACAATAGGGTAAGAGTGAGGTTTGATGCACCTTAGAATCTGGTTTAAAACCCCCAGAGGCATTTTTGCCACTGACCGTTCCAAGGCCATAGGCCTATTGTCAACCCGTTTATGTTTGATATGTCACATGCTTTGCTTCTTATTAACATTGCAAGTGTTGTTTGTTTTAAAGGGACACACGGCAATCTTGATTTTTTTTAAAACTCACGGCGTCCCGTTAGTTTTTCTTTTCACTTGCATTTGTTTAATCATTAATAGTAATTGTTAGAATAGTTCAAAGCAAATTATTTTTACATATTACTAACTTTTTATAATATTGCACCAATAATATATTTTAAAAAATGTTAAAATAATGAAGAAAATTGAAATCTCAAATCTTTATTTAATTATATGCAAGCAGTTTTAAAGTAAAAACGACGGAGAATAACTAAAATCGAGGAACAAATTGTAATGTTTGAATAAAACTCAAGATTGCCATGTGTCCCTTTAAAGCGTGTTTTTGGTTGAAAGCTGCATTTGCTGTTGGACTTGTATACCTACGTTTACATACCGCTGCGGGTTCGAATCCCACTGGGAGCTCGACTTGTAAGTGAGTAAGTGTCGATTCTTACGGATGGCGGGAAGTGTATAGTACTGGTTCATCACAAAAATCGACCGGCATATATAACCTTACATGTGTTGACACAATACTATACAAAACATTAGTTCGAGTTTCAGTAGTTTCGCGTTATCACATAGTTCGGATATCTTAGCAGCCATCTGCAACAGACTGCATCCCATAAGGTTTCTTTTGAAAATAAATGATTTCAGGGGTGTCATTAACTTTATAAGTAAGAGGCCCACAGAGCGGAGTAGCCGGGTATTTTGATAGATACATGTATAATATTCATAGTAGCCGGGGAGACCAGTCTAAGAAGAGGGAAAAGTGCCCGCCTACACCCCCTGCTAAAAATTAATATTTAACTACCCAACATGAAATTTAATTTTATAAAACGTATCTAAATATCATAGATATTATTGTAGTTCAGTATTAATATAGATTTTTTTAATTTGTTTTTCGAAATAGTATTTACCTGAAACGAGTTGTTTTGGTTAATGTCGACGAGCTTGTAAATTGGAATGGTAATTCGTCGCAATATGACATCAACATGAAATTGTTCAAACTGTTGACGTCATTAAAAACGAGATTTTCTAATTAAGAAATAAAATATTTCAAGCGGGTCCCAGATAAAAACCTGGTGGGCGGGACTTGAACACCATCGATACCAAGGGCCATAGGCCCACGGTTACGATGTGTTTCAAGTCCCAATCACCAGGTTTTGATCTCGCACAATATAAACCCGCTTCAGTTTCTTTCATAGGAACTTGGACTTATTCTGACACTAGACAGGTTTCCGTTTCTTTACAGTGGAATGCAGCTGCATTATCGTGGCATTGCCAACGTGCATATCGTAGAATAGCGTAGGATGTCAACGCCGGTTTGCAATAACGAGTGGCATGTTTCCGTTTCTATAAAGTTGAATCATGTAGATGCATTATCGGTGCCTTGTCAACGTGCTTATAGTAGAATAGTAGACATGCTATTGACACCATTCAAAAAACGATCGAAGTTTTAAAACAAAAAGTACAAGGATAACGATGCATTTAGTTTAAAATCAAGATCGTACATGTACATCGATTGACAAAGCTTATCACATTTAGGATGATTAAGCTGTCTTAGGTTTAACGTTTTAAACTACTGAAGCTCTTTTCGTAATAATTTTATAATATTTTTTTCAAAACCCGTTTAGTAATTCTAAATGTTTGTTAGGTATAATATTTGTACAAAGATTACGTGGTCCGAGTATTAACTTGTATACCCCATCCAACCACTTCTCCAAGAAGCGAACATGGGGTTGGCTGGGGTATTAAATAAAACCTTAACTTCGGTAATTTTAAACAGGTTATCGCGTTTGTTTTCAGTAAAAAATGTTGTAAACGTCTTTTGTTGTCAAAATATCCGTTATCAAATCTTGCTAATATAAACTTTGACATCGTTTAATGGAATTAAGGTGGGAAAACGTAATCCATATATTTATGAGTTTAGGATAACGATCAGTAGTCTCATAAAGCTTACCGCTTGAACTGAGATGATCATGTATATATGTGTGTACGTTGACTATCATCGATACTTCATTTACAACTAAGTAATTTAATACTGCTTAATTTTAGTTATTTCTTATTTTTCTTCTGTTTAAATAAGCCTTATTTTTTCGGGGAGACGGAGTAAAGAAATTGCGTTTATACACAGCATAGTATTTTAATCAAAAGAATTATGTATTCTATCCTGAAAATGTATGTTCAATATTACTATTTTATGTTAATTTAATGCTAAAATAAAGGCCGCATTTAAGATTTGATTAAATTAATGTGAAAATAAATACATTTATTACAATGAGTATTATTGCATCTCTGAAATGCTTTAATATACCTTAAATCTTTATTATTTTTTTTAAACTGAAGCTCCTTTCTTAATTTTCTTTTTATAAAATTGTTTCAAAATCCGAAATTATCCTAGTGTTCTTTTCACGCCCCATCCTCGACGGAGAAGCAAGGGAAACTGTCTTGCACACGGATACAACGAAAATATCCAGTGGCTCCTGTGAGACTCGAACCCATGATTTCGTGAAATCGAACTGAATTGTTGTATATGGCCAGTCAACATTCTATTCTTATACTTTGGAACATATCCATATGGTTACGGGACTGCCGGGCCCCATCATTGAAGGACGAGGCTAAGGAAATTCTTGTCTCGCACAAGAATACGTCGAGGAAACCCAGTGGTGCGTGTATGACTCGAACAAATGATCTCCGGATCCAAAGACGACTTATATTATACACAACGGCTCCGGTATATCGTAAAAAGGAAAAAAGTGTGTAATACTATTTAAACAACTTCGGGCAACTCCTTTACGCATAACACGTTCCTGTGTAAAGTGATTCATATTCATTAACACGGATATAGTACAACATAATGCTTTTTATTCAATGAATAAAGTGTAAGAGGACTGATGTGATCAATCATATGTACGAAATAAATATCAGTTTCTCCGGAAGAAATATTCCATAGAGACTGACATTAATCTAGCAAGCCTGCAAAAAATGAATGATGTCAAAACAATTACTATTCAAATATATTGAACAAAGAGCACGACTTTTTAGGGACACAGATTAAACATATGAACATTTATATAATTGTTTGAAGCTATTATAAATGCTAGGTAAGCATGTGATTTTCAAAGAAAAAGAGTTATTTTATTATTAGCTGAGCGAAGTATTAGAATTACCTCCCATATATTAAAAACAACTTATTTCATTATACCAACATATTGCTTTGAACACAGTTAATTATTGGAATTGACAAGAATTGTCTTTCTGCCATTGTTTAAAAAACGCTGAAATAAATTAAGTTCACAAACGATTATTATTTTCAAACAAAAACTTTCCAAATTTCGTAAAATTACCCCCTTTTCTTTGAAATGAGAACGAGTTTCGATAACCTATCATAAACCCATCATATTTGCTTTATTTGTATCACCAACTTTGTTCACAAATTACTTTGTAGCAATATTATTGGTCATAACTACGTCACTTTATCATTGAGCCCGAACATACACGGCTTTGTATTTCGTCTATGGAAATGACATGTATTTTATGTGCTAACTTTATTTTGCTCAGTATATTTTATAAATATATTAACAAGGTTTCCAATAATGCAAACATCATTTTCAATCGAAAAAAAGACGAAGAAAAATATGTGTATTTATAAGTTTCCACTTCAAACAATGACGTCATTCAATTATTTCTTTTGCTAAGAAGGCTTCTCGTTGCGAATTTAATGTTTTCTTACGGGTTGGCTTAATGAAATATTCATATGTCGAACAATGTGACGCATTTGTCCGGACAGGATAAATAACTCGTTTACGGAAGTATCTCTTTACAAGAAACGGCTGAAAATGCATTAATGTTTATTTGTCTGGATTACCATGCCGCTTGTAATTAATAACCAGTCATATTCAATTCAATGTGTTGTGACAAAGTCGAACAATAGCTTTTAAATAAATATGGCGGCCCCCATGAAAAGGTCTCAAGAGGAATATGTTCTTTTTTTTCTCCTTTATTTATTTATTTATTTTTGTAACTTTTAGCACATTGAACTTATCTTGAAAATAAGACACAACTTTTTTGAATGTGTATGTATTTATTTTGTCTTCGGAAAGGCAATCGGTATGGCCTATGGAAAAAGCAATTAGTGGCCCGCAACCTTAACGGTAGCAGCTTTTATTGTTATAAACAGGTAACAACTGTATATGCTAAAGGTAGATTTCAACGTCTACAGTTTTAATTAACGCTTCCTCTGGGTTTTCCGAGGATTGTAAATATCCATTGTTGCGTATTGACTTCGATTGCAATAAACATAACATGTTCATGAAACAAAACATGGCCGGAGAACTTTAAGCAATTGATCAACGAATTACGGTTTCAAGTCGATCGTGCCTTGTATCATTATTTATTAAAATGCGAAAGGTACTATATTATCAATAATACAGCGTTTTCCAAGACAAAAATAGCATGTCTACCATCCTACCGCGCTACACATGTGATGCGGTATTGATCGAGCGTGAAATAATACAAGCAGTGGTAGTAATCTATAAACAGATAAACCCTTCATAACCGTTTGGGAACCATGAAAGTCGTTTAGAGTCATTCCGCTATTGAATTGATAAGTTACGACTATTACATGAAGTTATCGACTGTATAAGTATACTTGACGTAAGAGAAAACATGGATACAGGTCTTTATATTCGATTGACCGTATAATTTTCACGGAATGGAGCTGTTGGTATGATTCATATTGCCTCCGTGGATGGGATTGTTACGACTCTGCGTCTGAAATGTTCTCACCTCTCACCGCTGCGGGTTCGAATCCCACTGGAGCTTGACTTGTCGAGTGAGAACGTGTCGATTCGTGCGGATGGCGGGAGCTATACAGTACCGGTTCTACCCAGGAAAAACCGAGTGGTCTGCCTCTATCGCAAAACATTGACCGTAGCCTAACATGGGCTAAAAACGACGTAAAAACAAAGTATATGGTTCATTGGAAGCTGAAGTATTTGGTGGAAAGTTATATTAAAGGGACACATGGCAATCTTGATTTTTTGAAAACTCGCGGCGTCCCGTTAGTTTTTCTAAATAACATGCATTATTTCAATCATTAATAATAATTAAAAGAATAGTATAAGCCAAATTGTTTTTGTATATTACCGACTTTTGATAATACTGCACCAATAATATATTTCAATATTTGGTAAAATAACATAGAAAATTGAAAAATCAAAATTTTGTTTAATGATATGCAAGCAGGTTTAAAGTTAAAATGTTCTTTGATAAATAAGTAGAGACGCTAATATTGATCCTTGATAAAAACTTCAAGATTGCCGTGTGTCCCTTTAATATACAGATTACCAAAACAAGCAGCATGTAAATAAAAGTATTGACTTGAGGCTCAAATATACATGTAAAATATCACTGAATATAGGCCTCTCCATACACAAATACGCAATAGTACAGTACCAGTCGCGGATCAAATACGGTAGGGTATCAGAACGGGTTGCGCCAAACCCCACATAAACGCTGAAGAAATTGTTGAATTCTTACGAAAAGAAGGCATTCCGATATCAACCGTTTAATTGCGAGAAAAGAAATGCGTGTAGCCGTAAAAAAAATCTAAGTGCTCGTCAATTGCTTTATTCAAAAGGTATGCCCTCACCCCACCTACCCCTCACCATAATCTTACATCATCACTCAGTTCTCTGAGAATCAAAGGCATAACATCCGTTTACGAAAATGCGGTGGGGGATGGGGATTGGGTGGGGAATTGTTTTGTACCTCTCTTAAACACGAACTGTATAAACAAATAAGCAACCGAGTTTTACTATTATTTCATTATTAGTATGTGACAATATATTCCACCTTACCTAATAGTTTAACCATTTACCATTAATACTCATATCAATGTAGGTAGTGGAGTAACATTTCCGCAGAACTACTCCAAAAGTAGGTATAAAAATCGAACAGGAACTGTCGATTTCACAGAACACAGTCAACCAAAAACACGCATTAAAACGAAGAATAATTAGAATGTTAATAAGAAGCAAGACATGTGACATCACCAACGCAAACGGGTTTACACTAGGCAAGACATGTGACATCCCCAACGCAAACGGGTTTACACTAGGCAAGACATGTGACAACCCCAACGCAAACGGGTTTACACTAGGCAAGACATGTGACATCCCCAACGCAAACGGGTTTACACTAGGCAAGACATGTGACATCCCCAACGCAAACGGGTTTACACTAGGCAAGACATGTGACATCCCCAACGCAAACGGGTTTACACTAGGCAAGACATGTGACATCCCCAACGCAAACGGGTTTACACTAGGCAAGGCATGTGACATCCCCAACGCAAACGGGTTTACAGTAGGCAAGACATGTGACATCCCCAACGCAAACGGGTTTACACTAGGCAAGGCATGTGACATCCC
This sequence comes from Cyrtodaria siliqua, assembly GCA_037043455.1. Taxonomy (NCBI): domain Eukaryota; kingdom Metazoa; phylum Mollusca; class Bivalvia; order Adapedonta; family Hiatellidae; genus Cyrtodaria; species Cyrtodaria siliqua. Next base: position 126,952 of record JAWPHD010002690.1, read on the forward strand.
CAACGCAAACGGGTTTACACTAGGCAAGGCATGTGACATCCCCAACGCAAACGTGTTTACACTAGGCAAGGCATGTGACATCACCAACGCAGACGGGTTTACACTAGGCAAGGCATGTGACATCACCAACGCAGACGGGTTTACACTAGGTAAGGCATGTGCCATCACCAACGCAGACGGGTTTACACTAGGTAAGGCATGTGACATCACCAACTCAGGTGGGTTTACACTAGGCAAGGCATGTGACATCACCAACGCAGACGGGTTTACACTAGGTAAGGCATGTGACATCACCAACGCAAACGGGTTTACACTAGGCAAGGCATGTGACATCACCAACGCAGACGGGTTTACCCTAGGCAAGGCATGTGACATCACCAACGCAAACGGGTTTACACTAGGCAAGGCATGTGACATCACCAACGCAGACGGGTTTTTACTAGGTAAGGCATGTGACACCACCAACTCAGGCGGGTTTACATCACCAACGCAGACCGCCTTGGAACGGTCAGTGGCATAAATACCATTGGGTGTTTAAACCAGGTTCTTATGTCCATACCGCAGTCTTACCCTATTGTTCGACAACCATGCTCAAAATGCATCATATAACATTGGCAGCAATGGCAACAGCAATGGCAGTAGGAATGACAGTAGAAGTCAATCGCAACATCTCGTACCGAAGAATGTAGGGATTGGCCGAGTTTTCACGATTGATTTGTTTGTTTGTATGGCGTTTTACGTCATTTTCAACACAGGTAAGGTTATATATGACGGTCGATTTTTTGTTGGTGGAGGCAGACCACCCAATTTTCCTGGGTAAAATCAGTACTGTACACCTCCCGCCATCCGTAAGAATCGACACTTCCTCACTCCCAGTGGGAATCGAACCCGCTGCGGTGAGAGGCGAAGGTTTACAACGCAACGTCGTTAACCATTCGGCCACGGAGACGCGATTGAGTAGAAGTGGCAGAAGCAGCAGCAGAGGGAACACTTACTACAATCGAAGCATCATATTTATATCAGGCACATTATAGGAAGTGTTAACATAGCATGAAGCCATAGCGTACTTTTCTCATCGGATACCGGCTGAGGATGCATATAAAGCATTTATAATATCGGGCAGGCTACGGGGTCATTAAGAGAACATGTACGAACTATATATTAAGTCGTTTGCGCGGCTTAAAAGTCCTACTCATGACTTAATAATTACTTTTGCGTGTTCACTTACGGGACCTGTAGCAGGATTTTTATGGCTATATCAATGAATCTACCGTTAACCAGGTCAATGATAGCTCAAACATGGCAGGCCAAAATAACAGCTTTATAACAGCTGGTATTTCCATAGGCCAGTTTTTGAGGGCGTGTAAAAGCTTAAACAGCGTTTTAATAAAACAATGTTTGTAAGCACACTTCAGTGAGTACTAAATATCCCATTAAACAGTTTACAATTTTCCAAGCAATAATCTTTTATGGATGATATGGAACTGTTAAAGGGAGGTATATAAAAATAAAAAAATATATATATGTGCTGTTATCATCAAATACGTAAACTTGTTAAAGTTTGGCAGTTTTTATTATTGAAATTATGTAAATATTGGTGCAATTTCTTTTATTAGAGATGCTGCTATCATAAAAACTAAAAGGGTAAATCTGAAGCAGAAACTAAATAAGCATTTTCCTTTCATTTTAAATTTAGACGTTTAACCTAAGTGATTCTAAACCCCCTAACCAATTGTACTACTATCTTATTTCTAAATGTTTTAATTTAAGAATACTGTGTCTCATTGCAATACAACTAAGTTTAGAGCAGCTGTGAAGTTAATCATCCACACATGGGATTATTACATCCGACAATGGCATTGACGAATAATTCGTGCTTTTTTGATTTTCTGCAGAAGCAACTCATCTGGGATAATACTGATTGAATCGAACATAACTTCGATTTAATGAGGAGCTTTTGACTGCAATGAATGGCATGTTATTCTACGTTTTTTGTTGCCTTAAATAGACCGTAATTTGCGTCCCTGATAAACTGGCATCTGCTCGATGCTGTAAAACACATCGTTATGGTCGCTATAATCGATGCGAGTAATTTGACTAAATAACGAACGTGTGATTGTATGTGTCTCGACCTACGCGAGTAAACAATACACGTTTGATTTAGTAGATCTAAGCGAGTAACCAGTTTTGTATCTAGTCGATGTGAGTAAATAATAAACACGTGATTTCCCTCTTGAACCATTTGAGAAAACGAATATATGCAAGTAAAATATTAACTGACATTGCGAAACGTTGGTGATAACTGATTTTGAATGTGAATTCGTTTTGGCGGGAATATAAGACGCGTCATGCTAGGATGACGTAACCATATGGAAAGCTTCGAGTTACATTCGAGTTAAGCTTCGAAGAAGTGTACGAGATGCTGCGAATGAATTAGCATACTACAACTAAAGCAATACCGACGTTTTAATAAGTTCAGACAGTAACTGCCATATCTTTTAATTTGTGGAATGTTTCAATTACTTTTCCATAACAATTATTGTGAAAAAAGGTTAGTTGTAAAATATTATTTAAATTAAGCACGACTACAATAGACTTTTCGTCCATTGTAAACCCAGATCAGTCTGCGAATAACTCGCACTCGTAGGCTGACCAGTGTTTACAGTGTCCGGTTGTTGATCAGTCATTTCCCCAAAACACCCCTTTTTGTCACATAAATCAAGATCAAGATCAAGAAATTTATTTTATTTCATAATTTAGGCCACCGGCCCATCATAAGAAACAAGTTGAACAGCATAATAATATTATTATACATTATATGGATGAAGATATATGAATACAACATGTTTATAATAATTTCAGATTACAAATATAGAATGTATAAACAAATTAATTAGAAACTTTACGTTTTGTGTATATCTAAAATCTACTTAACATTCTTCATGTAAACTCTATATTTATCTAATTCAAGAAATTGTTATCGATAATCAATTTACGTTTTTCGTTTGATCTATATATAAATTTTGCAATGTATAAGATATCTTTAGTATTTGTACATGACATTAGTTGTTCAATGTTAAGCAATGATTTATAGTGTTTGTAATAATAATCTTTTCTTGATACATCAACCTTTCCATACCATTTTGCATATACAAATATTTTACTCTTTGCTTAAACATAATCAAAAACAAATTTGGATTGCCGATCTCATGTGAAAGCCACGTATACCCAAATTTGTACAATAAACTTCTAATTTCGCTGGCCCACGTGTGCCTGCCTGCCTCGTCCAAACGCTTTAGCATGTAATAACATTGTTTTGGGTACCTATGCTTTTCCAACGAGATAAAGCTTAAGCCAGTACTGGATACATCTTGGAATATAAGTTGTAAATAATGAAGTTCTACCGCACTCTCCTAAAGCAAAAAGTCAGCTGCTTGCAATGGTAAGTTACAATGAATTTTACAATATTTTTTTTGATCATGAAATTTTTGGAGTAATATACATACCAAGATATTTATAAAATGAAACACACTCAAGTTGTTTACCACTGTAAAACAAACGCTCATTTGGTTTAATAATACCACCTCTTCGAAAAACAATTACTTTGGTTTTCTTTAAGTTAAATTTCATGCTAGCTGATTTGAAGTTTGATGACTGATTTGACGTTGAAGTTTGATGACTGTGTCAGCAAAACTTGTCACGTCATCAGCATACATTAGCACTAAAATATCTTTAATTTCATCTGAAACAAAAACACCTTGTCCACAATCTGAACGTAAAGTGGATATTAAATCATTAATAAATAATGAAAATATAATCGGACTTGCAACACCCCTGTCTTGTACCGACCATACAATTGAAAAAAATCGGTTAAGCCGTTGTCGGCCTTGACACATGATTTCAATTTTGAATACCTATTTTCAAGAACAGTTTTAAATTTTCCATCGATAATGCATTACACAACTTTTGATGTTGTACACTGTACAAAAGTCAACGAATATGCAATAGAAACGGCCTTTTTTTTTTCTCGATAAATATTTTTGTATTAGCGCTAATAATGTAAACACCTCTTTCGAAATTCAGATTGATCTTTAACATCATTTTGATCACATCACTTTATTAACTACTCATAAATATTTTACATATTGTATTGGTTAGTGAAATACCACGATAATTTTTAGGGTCTTTCCGAGAGCCTGATTTAAATACAGGAGCAATAATGCTTTCGCAGAAATCAACAGAAATATTTCCGGTATATATATGTTTAATAATCTGTTAAGGTAAGGTGTAACTTTTTAATCAATTCTATGCAGATCCAATAGGGCCCAGGAATTTTATTTGAACTGATACTAAACACACTTGCTCGAATTTCATCGTCAGTAATTGGAACATTCAGAAGATCACAGTTTAAATTATTTTCCATATTTTGAAGAATTCGTCTAAACCATTAACATCATCATTATCTTCACTCGTGTTTTGTAATGAGCCTTTAAAATGCTCATACCATTGTAAAGGTTTTATATCATGACTCTGTAACTTAAATTGCTGTCCATGTTTAATAGTATTTCCAAACAGTTTTGAGTTTTTACCGGCCTCAACTAACTTTCGCCTTTTTTTGTTTAAATTCCAACGTTAAGTTTCTTTTACGACATGCGCCTTTAAAAAGGAGTTGTTTTAGTTTTATAATCACGAAGATCATTCATGTTATTTTTTTGTCTAAATTTTCTTAGATATCTAATTTTACAGTTTTTGAGCTGTTCACACTCAGTAAGTATCCCACCATTCAGGTTTTTATTTATCAATTTATTTTCTCTTGCTATTCTTAATTACCAGCATGTCAGCAGCCGTTTGATAAAGAGAAACAAACTCAGGTAGCGAATTTAAGGCTGAATATAAAACATTTGACTGAGTAAAGTTTTCATACAAATTATCGAACTTTTCAAGAAATGCATGTTTCAATGAATCATTCCACTTATTTTATTCCAGTGCCCAAATTCAATATCAGCCTCATTTACATGAGTGAGCTTTCTACTTGAAGGCAACCAAAGATAGGGAAATGGTCTGACAAATCTTGTTTACCGACTACAAAATCTGTAAATATTGAAAATAAATTAGATGAAGCAATACAATAATCTACTACAATGGCACCGTCATTAGCTATACAAGTAAAAGTACCCTCTTTATCACCATTTAGTCGACCATTCATTACATTCATTACCAAATGTACAACATAGTTTAATCAATGCTATACCAAACGTATTTTATCACATAACGTCCCTTGTTAGCAGTGTCGAACACCCATTTAATATTCTATTGTATGACACACGTGTAATACAACCTGGAACGATTTTGATTGGTTGGGTTAAACCTGTAACACAACGCAAGTTTCTTAACTGAAACTGTTTTATTTATTATAAATTCACCCAGATCTGAGTCATAAACTTATTATTTGTGACAGCTTATACAAATAATGCACGTTATACAAAACATTGTAGTTGGTTTGTTAAAAAGTTGGCGTAAACTGCTATTTTGTAAAGAGTTAAAACACGAACTATTTTATACGCAATGTTATGTTTGAGACGCGACGTTACGACGTCACATATTTTATGACGTTTTGGCGCTAAAGTGTGTCTGACGTCGTGGCGGTTCTATGTACATCTGAATTATTTTTTACTAATTTGATTGCAATGTTATCTGTTCAAAAGGATCTTAAACTCGTTCCCATTCCATATAAGATTTATGAAACTCGTTATGAATTATTTTTAATTTTAACTCGCCAAAAGGCTCGTTAAAATTAAAATAATTCATAACTCGTTTCATAAATCTTATATGAAATGGGAACTCTTTTAAGATCCTCTATATGTACTTCATAGTCTTTTGTATTTCTATATATATCAAAGGTATCTTCAGGATATGGATAATTATCACCAAATAAACAGGAGTTCAAAGAGAATAACAAAGAGTTGCCTTGAACCATAGATTACGTTTTCAAAGGTTTGCATTCGGTACGAATCCCTTCTTAAGGTGTAAAGGATTAACGCTTAACCTGCTACATATATTTAATGGACTGTTCTTTCTTTGAATTAAAAATTTAAAAATCCATTTTTAGATTTCATTCCTGATGAAAACGTAATCTATGGTTCAAGGCAACTCTTTGTTATTCTCTTTGACCTCGTAAAATCGTAAATGGTATATATCCTATTGCCGTGAGGGATATCCTATTGCCGTGAGGGATAAAAAACATACTCTGTATTTTTAAGGAAACAATTATATTAATTTCATCTTTTTTTTTGTCTTGCATCTAACACACACATCCCGTGAATAATCAGTAGTTATTTTATGGAAATAAAGTGCAATTTAAAAAACCGTATGTATTCCTTTCGGGTTAGGGCAAAAAGAAAAACCTTTCTACCACGGCTGAATTATTTATCCGGTGAAACAGTTCAAGCGGAATTCCTCGACAATTTCCGTAAACAGGCAATGATTACGGTTACGTAAATCAAAGGCAGTTGCAATTGTCACAGAATGCAGTTTTTTTTAACATGGAAATTAATGTTAAGATCACGGTAATCGTTGGTAACACATATGCGATAAATCGATGAAAGTACTTGAAAGCACCCTCGCTCGAAGGTTTTTAGTTCGCATATCGTCTACAACGTAGGTATATATAATATAATGTTCGATACATACTGCAAAGGCTATGGACAAGCGAAACATGCTGTATACTTGATTTTCAAATAAAAATTCAAGTTTTCTTTCTAAACCAAAATATATAGCCTAGAGGATATTTGTTGTTTTGAAGTGAATAACAGATTTTATTTCATCTCGAAGTGATCAAACTTCAATATTTTCACACATGCTTCGCATTCGTGAAAATGTAAAGTTTTCACACTTCTCGATGAAATAAAATCTCTTATTCACTCCAAAACAACACATTTTATTTTTATTTCATGCATTATAATCAAAGTGTACAGAATGCAGAAAAATAAATAAAAAGTTGACGACGTCAGTGGCTTAGTATGATGAAATTGCTGTTTTTAATTCCCGGTCACTTCTAAACTACAAAACCGATTTCAATAATCTACGACTCATTTTCTTAGTTAAGTTATTTCCAATCCAATGATATAACTTTAATAGCAACTTTCGGGGGAAAAAAAGTTTTTGAAAAAAAGAAAGTAGTTCCGGCAGTGAAAAAATAAAACTCTATATTTCACACGTATGAAATACCACTTTTATTTCATTGCTAAAATCCATTATTTCACTGCTAAGCATAAACTAAATAAGTGGTATTTTGACCGAATCTATTAAAAACTCGTATGTCGATTAGAATTAAACTCCTTCTAACAGAGACCGCGGGTGTGGTATACTGGTAAAGAGTCCACCTCGCACGCGGAAGATCGTGGGTTCACACCACGGCCGGGTTATATCAAAGGCTTTATTAAAATGGAACTAGTAGCTAGTAGTATACAGGTTAGTACTTGGACAAGTCGGACCGGTGTCAGTATAATGTGACTGTGTGGGGTTTCGTGTCATGCGTCTACGGCGTGGTATTCCAGTGTGGCAGCACTATAAAGTTGAGCATAGAGTTCACTACTACAAGTAGACACCGTCGGGATATGACTAAAATATTGTTGAAGGCAGAATATGCTTCTTAACACATCAACTGAATAAAATTAAACTGTACACACTATGCCGAATAAATATTTGTCTACTAATTACGTTGTATCCCTACACGTTGCGCCGACTTTTTAACGAAGCGTACGTTTCTTATCAGTTGTTTCTATAAACGGCTGGGTACATCGGGGGATTTAATGCAAATTTGACGGTAATATTATATACAAATACTTTCAAGACACAAAGCCTCTATTATCTCCGTTAGGGTTAACAATAAGCATAGTATGGCTTTAAAAGCAACGTTAAACCCCATGCATATAATACAATCATACCTTCTAAAAGCAATACTGACACGCACATAACTGATAAAAACAGGATGAATTCACAAGTTCTATTTCCAGCTATGCATGTAACGTGATACAAATGTTTGTAATAATAACCATGGGAACCAAACATTACAATTATTGATTTCAATTTATATCGTTTGGTTCCTGGAACAAAGCGTATTTATGCATGATTGGTAAACTATAGAAACAATTGTTTTCAAAATAAAAATGTCTTCTATTTTCAGCTACTAATCGCCGTAATCATTTATCAGAAAATGCCAAGCAAGAGAACACTATACATTTAAGCCTCATCTGCGTCCATGTTAACACTATACACACTAGATATTATGTTTCCTTTAATCCTTTATTACTTCTCCCGGGGCTGGCGTGGCGCAGTGGTAGCGCGGCGGATTTGTAACCGGAGGCCCCGGGTTCAATCCTCCGTGGTGCCACTGAGTTCCGTCGGTGTGTTCTTGGGCAAGACACTTTACCTTAGCCTCGTCCGTCGGATGGGGACGTAAACCGGGCGGTCCCGTGTATCGGTCTATCTTCCGAGCACGTTAAAGAACCATAGGTATCTATTCGATAATAAGAGTAGGGCAGGTTCCCGGATTCCTATGTATCCTTCCCCTCTCTCTGGGGCGGCTCTAAATAACCTATACTGTGTTGATGAGCCGTTAAACAACATTCAATTTATTACTTCTGCTTTTCGGCATGGTCTGTCCCACAAAAAAACGACCGTCATGTATATAGAGGATCTTACATGAGTACTCATACATTATTGAATTTATTAAACGAGTTGGCAAAATGATATAGTGTGAGGCTTCAGTATTGAATTTATTAAACGAGATGGCAAAATGATATAATGCGAGGCTCTTGCCGAGCATTATATCATTTTTGCTAAGGAGTTTAATAAATTCAATAATGAATGAGAACGAATGTTAGATTCTAATTATTACATAACGTATAACGTCAGAAAACGTACATTAACGTGACGTCCATGACGTCATTAACGTTATGTTATACCACTTGTGGAATATCGAAAATATTGAATGGTGTTATTACACTCCCACACCGCATGTTATGTGATAAAGCGTAAAACTCCATTCAAGCAAACAATCCTTGTATGCATACTTCTATGTTTCACTGTACAACTATCATGAAACCAATCAACATAATATTCCAATTTATGACTTTCGTCTATTTAAATATATGTATGTTACATTCTGTCACATGGGCATAGTAACGGTTAAAGATCAGACTACACCAATTACCAACCAATAAGCGGGCAGGGGAAAAGTTCCAGGTAAATTCGGAGCTATTACACAGAATCTCTTAATTTTGATTGGTTGACAAGGTAAACAAACCAAAATATCTTGCTAAAAAATTAACATGCAACTTTTGAAGAGTACTTATAAAGGTTAAATCATACATTTGCGCGATGTATTCATAATGTGTTGCATAATCAAAAAAAGAAGTATATTTTACATTTTCCTCATGTTTCTACATGCATGTAGGTGTGTCAGCACCATCCGACCCAAACAGCTTTTTCAAAACATACTCAATGTATGGCTTATGTATGTTTTTTTGATAAAACTAAGATAGGTCTTTCAAAACAAGTAATAAAAAATATAGCTTCCTATATTAGGGAACTCATTACAGAGCTTAGAGCTATAAGGTAGGCCTATGGAAAATGAATTTGTCTAGTATGACCTAAAGGTGTAACACGCCCATTGATTGTTGCATTGAGTTGTGGGTGAATTAAAATTTAAATGCCATGTTGTCATTCATATTTAGGCCCAAATTAAAAATGAATAACTTACATTCTCATCACTAATGACACATATGCTGCCAAAAAATCCACAGAAAAATGGGGGTCATGTATCTTCTAAGAAAGAACTTGTCTCATGAATGAATGCTCCCTTTAAAAACATAAACACTGAGATGCCATAATATTGTATTCATACACTCATTTCCATATAAGCAAAATAAATTAAAAACTCACAATTTTAACATGGCAATGCTTGAAAAATGTAACAAATAGATCAGCAATGTGATATAAACTAAAAATAGCACTTTAAATTAGTGAAAATGCCTTTTTTTACAAAAAGAAATGAGAATTATTTATTGACGCCATTATGCGATACCCCAGGCCGACACTTCCTGTGTTGCAATGGTTGTGCTACACCTAAAGTAACACGCACCTGTGATTAACTATATTTTCGTGACTTCTATTAGGAGAGTCATCCGGTCCGCTTCTTAATTATTGCGCCATAAAAGTAATAGTCACAGTGCTTGTGTAATAATTGCTCACGATATGTTTATTGTTGTTCCAGGTAAACACAGCCTGGAACGGAAGGTACAGCGGTTAGTTCACAAATGACTATATAGCATGATTAATTATCATATATCTATGTCACTTTACCATTGACCCCGAACATACACGGCTTCGTATTTCGTCTATGGAATTGACAGGCATTTTATCTGCTGAATTAATTTTGTTCAGTATATTATTGTAATAACTACATGTGATATCCTTAGAATATTGATATCGATAAGTATGTACATGTTTACGACACATTGCGGAAGACATGACTAAAATCTTCTATCTTCCATACATCTTAAAAGCATGTGGATTATTTCCGTTGTTTCTTGAACATCTCGTTGACATTCCGTGTGTACACCAGGAAATTGTCTATAGCTATTTGAAATCTCATTAACAGCATTGACGTCATGGTCGTAAAGTACTGATACTGTTAATCTTTAATAAGAAGCATTTCGTTAAAAGAGATCGTGGTCGTGATGAGAAGCGCATCGTTAACAGATATGGTGGTCGTGATGAGAAGCGCATCGTTAACAGATATCGTGGTCGTGATGAGAAGCGCACCGTTAACAGATATCGTGGTCGTGATCAGTTTGTCAAATATGACTTTTCCTTTATATTTAGAATAAAAGACACCAATGTCGGCATACAGTTTGTTTTTTATTACTATTTCTCCACGGGTTGTTTGATGTTTAAGTACGACTTTACTATACGAATTGTCCGTCGTTTGGATATTGAATATATACGAGTATAAAATATATCATATATCTATATCTTTATCATTGACCCCGAATTTATTTTATTGACCCCGAACATACACGGCTATATAATAAAATCATATTATTTTATTGTATAGGTTATTAATATTATTTCATACCAATTTTAAGAAGTTTATATTTTTAAGCGGACTTCATATTATGTGGTGTTTTCTCGTACACAGGAACATTTAAAAAAAAAAAGAAAAAAAAAAAGAAAAAAAAAAGAGAAAAGAAACTGAAAACATTTTGAAGTAGTCGAAAATTTGATATCGAGATACATGCCATTTATGTTATGATACTTTAAATGTTTGAGTGGGATAAAAATTCAACTTCGTTCCAATAAGTTAAACACGATGTCCGATGATTTCTGTTTTAACATGTACATACCATTGCCAAAATAGATCCAATATGAAAATGAACTTATTTTTAATTTCATAATATAATACAAATGATCTATCAAAATAACGTTCATACTGTTTTTTATAATGTTTTAACCTATCTCGAAGGTTATGTACATTTATTTTATATTTCCCCCTAAAAGTCGAGATACCCTGATTTGACAAGCTAACCAATCACAAGAACTTGTGAGCATGGTCAGCATTCAAAACCTGTCCCCTTTTGTTATTCCGAAACATCTTCGACGCTTGTTTGTAAATACAAACAACTTGACCCTTTGTGCATAAAAAAATTGAAACCGGAAACACGCGTCTGTAATTTTTTTTTTTTAATATAGTATTTTTGACCATCCATATTTAGTTCGTCAATATAATGATGAAGTTTCTTTATTTCTTTATTAATTTATTGTCTTTCTGCCGTTCTGTATATATTCGATAGAAGGTGCATCTGTACCAGGCTATCAGCCAATCAGAAACGATACCAGAATCTCGGCAAACTTCAAACTTTTCTTAGAATAACTGTTATAGACGTTTGTCTTGAAAACAAGCAAGCGTAGCAGATGATCTAGACTACACATACATTTCGTGAGCTCTCGCTTTTTTGGCGAAAACGGTTTAAGCGGATGTTAACACAGAAGAAAGATCAAAGCAAGCTGGCTCAGCAGAAAGATCTATAACATATAACAAGAATCATTTCGCCAATAACAATCGTGACAATTCATACAATATTTAATCTTAACTATAGGAACAGCTCAAAACCATTTGCTTACTAACGTTTTCGCCATTCAGTACACAGTACTTTGCATATATTTGCTTTTACACAAGTTTTTTGACGTTTACGACACAATGCTTTCTTTTTACTTTTACGAACTTTTTTCTTTTAACTTGTTTTTTCTTTTTACTTGTAGTGTTATTACTTACTGGTCCTTTGGGATCATCAATCCCAATCTGTGTGGCCTTAAAGTAGAATATCGCTTAAGAGGTGTTGCACTTTATATTACCTCGCTTGAACAGACTCAATAAAACCAAGTCTGCTACTTTTATCTCTTGTTTGTGTGTGATGCTTCAGTATGTGTTACCTTTACCGTCAAAACGTGAAATTGTTACTTTTACAAATGTTTGCACTTTTTACGTTAACAGTGTCAACAACATAATAGATACATAAGTATGTTCTTTAAATTGATCAGAGGACATGCAGACTCCCGTGCAGACTCCTGTGCACGGGACCATCCGCTTAAAGTTCCCATCCGACGTGTTTCAGTTTTGAAGTGAAATTGTTATCAGTTTTTTCTTTCTCAATTTAATTTAGTTGTCACGTTTAGGTTATCAATGTTTAGCAGTACCAAGTAATCCTGGCGGGCATTGTTTTATCATGTTTGTTTCCTATTTATCCAGATTTTCAATTTTCTTAGATCGACCGTTTGTTGCTCCAAGACATGACTGAGATCAATGTCGGAATAATGTAATTACCTTTCTGGATAAAGGTTACATGATTCTACTCAATTTGAAAATTCTAGTTAACGAGTTGCTTGCAGGAGATTTGATTGATTTATCTAATTCTATCTGCGTTCCTACTAAAGTTTTCGGTTTTAATGCGTTTAACAGAACAAAAATAAGAAAGTAACTCCCTTAGCGCAGCAGTTATTTTAATTTATAACTGTAAAGAGGACACAAGTGCGTGTATTTCGTTTATGAAAAAAGTGAAAATGTAAAACAAATCACACCCTCCTTTGTGTACTATTGTCAACATGCATAGCACCTCCCCGATATCCGATATGATACACAATAAAACAACTCGGCAAGTTCTTATAAACAGCAACGCAAAACACCTAATACTACATTGTCGAAATGTATGCATCTTTCTTATACACCACACCGTAAAACGCCTAAGCAACTCCCGTAAGTTCAACAGTCATGCTTTGTTGTGGTTATTGTTCATTCGCTGCCGGAACGACTACTCTTTTGTTTTTCATAATTGCACATGGTAAGGTAGCAATGAACAGGTTCTTTGAGGTTTTCACTTTGATAACGCAATTTTATAATTACAGATGGTAGCAGTGAATAGTTTATCTGTGTTGTAATGTACGTTAACGCACACGGACCCTTACATGTGAGCAACTGTATTTCTGTGCTGATGTTCATGTCGTGCTACAAAGGTGAATATGTAATCAATATGTAACGATGTCAAGGATTTGACCAGAACGAAGCGAGGTCGTCCACCGTGATTCAAAATGTTTGGTAGGAAGAACTGATGGTAAATATTGGGAAGAAAGTTTCCCGTAAGAAAAAACGGTCGTGGCATGTTTACGTCTTCGTGAAAACATTTATTTGTTTTCAACTTTGTTTCCAGTTCCTACCCAGATAATTTGCTATTTTTCTCTCGGCAGCTATTTTACGCTTGAGTAAAACCTTGCTTGTTGTATCTTTAAAACCGGTCCTGAGATGGTCTCGACCTGCCAAGACAGTATCCGGCATATGTGTAGACTGCTTCACTGCGCATGTCCCGTTTTACAAACTCAAACTGACGGCTGCATATGTGTTACTTGCGTAGCGAAAAAATCAGAATCAGACCGGGTGACCGAGGATAACTATTATATAGACTGCTACACAGCGTTTAAATATAAACGACTGTAGAAGTCCGCCATTATGTTTACCTGTTTGTTTTATAGGCGTAGTCATTTTCAAGGTTTGTAGATAATTCCTTTATATAAGTGACGCGTCTACACTATGTGAGCAACCCAATACATGTATATCTTTTTATAGAACGTAGATCAGACGCTAGGCCACGATCGTAGTTGGAATGCTCTTTATTTATGACTGTCGCTTGTTGAGTGAAACGATACATGCGCAGTGAAGCAGTCTAAACTAATGTCCTCTTGCAACCATATTACGATATATACTGAACAAAAAAAGTTTAGCACGACTTTTTAGGGACATATATTAAACATATGAACATTGATATAACTGTTTAGAAGATATTAGAAATACTTGATATGGATGTGATTTTCTAAAAAATGTATTACTTTATTATTTTCTAAGCGAAGTATCAGAATTACATTCCATACATTAAAAATCTTCTTTCATTATACAAATGTATTGCTTTGAACAAATTTAATGTTTGGCATTGACAAGAATTGTTCATTCTGTCATTGTTTAAAAATCGCTGAAATGTGTTCACAAACGATTATTATTCTCAAACAAAAACATTCCAAATTTCGTAATTTTAAAATAACCTCCCCCTTCATTTTCATTGAAATGAGAACGATTTTCGATAACCTAAAAAAGTATGTTCCCATCATATTTGATTTATTTTTTATCACCGAATTTATTTACAAATGACTTTGTAGCATTATTATTGGCCAAAGCTATTTCACTTTATCATTGACTTCGAACATACACGGCTTTGTATCTCGTCTATGGAAATGACATGTATTTTATGTGCAAACTTTATTTATTTTTCTCTTTATATAATCCATTTAACACACACTTGTACTCAGTAGATGCACTTTACGCAAGAGTTCAACACCTGTTGACGCATGAATTATTTAATGTGTGTTAGAGATGTACTTTACACAAGAGTTCAACAACTGGTGACGCATGCATTATTTAATATGTGTTAGATCTAACGCGGTTACCCTTTACATCCATATTCTATTAAGAACATTTTTATTATGTCCCATCGTCTGCATAATTGGAAGTGAGTTTGTAAAAAGGATCAGATGACACACTAATTATGGAACATTCATGGAATATTTAGACGCCTAACCTTTACAATGTCTGTATTCACGTTGTAAGTATTGTTTTATCGATTACAAGACAAGCTCCATACAACCTTCCGAGTAATTATGGGTCTCTTTTCACGTTAATTATTATGTCTGGTTTATAACTAGTGTTACCCATACGAAAAAATTGACCGTCATATATAACATTGCATGTGTTGAAAATGACGTAAACTACCACACAAACAAACTGTCTATCCGCATCAGGTTTTGAAATGACGAAGCCGTTTAGCAGATGGTCGCGTGATATAGGTATGAAACTACCAATTATTTTCCCCATTAACATCAATGCTAAAATGTCACACTAGTTTTAATGATTTGCTGCAACTTCAAACCAATCACTGACAGATGCTCATATGCATCTATTCGGAAGTTAGAATTTTTTTATCAATACTCCATTAAAACCTTTAAATACAATTTTTATACATACATCAATAAAATCGAAAAGAAAAGGGTTATATTCCCTACTTATAATGACTCTTTCCATCAAAAAAGGGGGAGGGGGTGGGGATTACTTTTTATAATAAGAACTACATTTGACTACACCGCGGACGTTTATATGTAATATATCATAGGGCGGATGTATGTAAACTGTTGAAGAAGACGGAGATGGATTTGGATCAAACCTTTTTTTTTACCAAATATTTATTGCAACGATTCATCTAGAACAGAACAGAATAATAATTAGCAAATTAATACATTCGCATTTATGTTTCTGAGCAGAGCCGCTTCAAAACAAAGACAGAAATCTATGTGATTGAATTTCGCGCTATGTCCGTATTCACAAAAAATAGAGATCTATCATGTATTTGATATTAACTTCGCCAAAAGAAATCCCAAAGAATTTATTAATCGAGATGCACAACATAATCGTAAAAACTCGGCCAATCCCGTCATTCTTCGGGATCCCGCATCATGTGTACTATCGAGCTTCGGTATGTTCAAAATCTTGACATTTTGTTAGCCGGAAGGCAACGGCACAGAAAATAGTGCCCTGTTGCTAAGCCGTTGCTATTTAAACAATATGGCCGTCAGCCGCACTTGTTGATGTAAGGTTTACGTTGCCTGGTTGTTATTTACAATACAGATGAAGGTTTTATCACTGCTTTCATGTAAATAAACTATAGATGGAGCAGTCGGCTTAATGACATTACAAAATGTTGAAGAGAACTTGGATTTTGAAAGCAAATTCGTTTTGGCGGGAATCTGACGCGCGTCACGCTATTAGACGTAACCAACATGGTGACCTTCGATATACATCCCTTAGTATGGTGGCTGATTTCTGCCATGTCGTCTTTTCGTTATTTCGCCGCGAAAAGACGACAGAACGAAAAGACGACGCCAAATGCAGCACGAAAAGACGATAGAACGACAGAACGAAAAGACGACATTTCATGGGCGAAAAAAAGACAGAACACCACGCGAAAAGACGCCATTTGATATTGTCGTCTTTTCGTTATTTCGTGTGGCCTTCTGTCATCTTTTCGTTCTGTCGTTCTGTCGGTCTGTCATCTTGTTCTGTCGTCTTGTCGTTCTGTCGTCTTTTCGCGATGCATTTGGCGTCTTTTCATTCTGTCGTTCTATCATTCTGTCGGATTTTCGTTCTGTCGCTCTGTCGCTCTGTCATCTTTACGTTCTGTCATATTGTCGTCTTGTCGTTCTGTCGTCTTTTCGCGATGCATTTGGCGTCTTTTTGTTCTGTCGTTCTGTCGTCTTTTCGTTCTGTCGTTCTGTCATCTTGTCGTCTTGTCATTCTGTCGTCTTTTCGCTATGCATTTGGTTTCCTTTCATTCTGTCGTTCTGTCGTCTTTAGGTTCTGTCGTCTTTTTGAATACTCCTGCCCTGATGAAGGAGGTAGATAAAAAAAAACAAGTTCGCTTTTCTACATTTTACAGGATACATTGATTTATCTTTACCAGGTTCTAAATCTACAGCATTTTAGGAAGAGATCACAGAAAAATGCATGTTGATATAAGATTTCTAGCTAATTCTGCCTCAGAGAGAGAGAGAGACAGAGAGAGAGACAGACATAGACAGAGACAGACAGAGAGACAGAGACAGAGAGAGACAGAGACAGAGACAGAGATAGAGGCAGACAGAGACAGAGATGGGATAAAGGACGAAGTTTCCATCACGCGGAGCAGAGGTATGTAACTCTAAAGTCAATGCCTTATCCGTAGGGCTACCGAGGCAGGTGGCCGTTTTTTTAATACAATATTTTATTCATATAAATATTACAAAGCATCGTGTTCGCAGAAGAAAGGGCAAAGTAGAAAGCAATAAGAAAAGGAAATGACCAGCCAGTGATAAGAGGAAAACGAAATAAACAGAATTTGTGTTTCCGGTATAGGCAAAACGACATTTAAGTGTTTTGTTGAAAAAAGACCTGCATTTTTCGGTGCGCTGTTTTAATTTATCATGTTTTAGAGCAATCTTCTTCTCTATTTCAATATTTTATTAGTACTGCGAAATCTATAAAACTTCATTCTACGCACACCTACAACATATAAACTCGTACCCCTCTCACCCCCGCCACCCCCTCCCCCCTCTCGAAAATTGATCTGTTTGTTCGTTTGTTAGTTCGACTGGTGTTTTACGTCATTGTTAGCACGTGTTAGGCCATATATGACCTAAAATATTGTGGTAGAGGCAGAACATCCCATTTTCCTGGGAAGAGCCAATACTGTAAAGCTCCCACCATCCGTAAGAATCGACAAAGTCGAACTCCCGTTGGGATTCGAACCAGCAGCAGTGAGAGGCGAGACAGTTTTAGACGCAGCGTCTTTACTATCCCGGCCACGGAGCCAGACTTAATACTACGCATACATCCAATAGTTGTCGATGGAAAAGGATATATTCGCCGGGAAATAGGAATAACAATTGCAGTGATTATATAAAATGATATGTGCGATTTGATGTTTTCTGTATTGACCCTGGTATATCCGATTAAAACATGAGTAATGGTTGAATATTAATCGATTATAAGAAACCAGTAATTATTAATCGTTTACAGATATCTTAAGATGAAGTATGTACATACATTACGTG
This sequence comes from Cyrtodaria siliqua, assembly GCA_037043455.1. Taxonomy (NCBI): domain Eukaryota; kingdom Metazoa; phylum Mollusca; class Bivalvia; order Adapedonta; family Hiatellidae; genus Cyrtodaria; species Cyrtodaria siliqua. The sequence continues at coordinate 145,195 of JAWPHD010002690.1, forward strand.
GTCCGAGTATTACTTTCATACCCCATCCAACCCCTTTTCCAAGAAGCGAAAACGGGGTTGGCTGGGGGTATGAAATAAAACCTTAATTTTGGCTTAAAACGTTTGCATAGTGTACATTCAATAGATAATTTAAAACAGGTTATCATATTTTTGTACAATAAAAATGTTTTTGAAAGTGTTTTATTGTCGAAATATCCATTATAAAATCCTTATATAATAAAAGCTTTCTCATCGCTGAATGGGATGAAGGCAGGACCACGTAATGACTTTATATCGAATATAATATAAATCTATAAATAAAAAAAGTAATGATATCAGTAAATAATATAAGATACGGTTGTTTGCGGCTACATAATCACTTGAGTTTAACCGCTGAATTTAAAATGAAAGGAAAAAAGTCTATTTAGTTTCTGACTTAGATTTACCTTTTTAGTTGTACGATAGCAAAATGTCTGAAATTATTGTCCTATAAGTGTGATTTTTTTAAGTGTTTTTTGCAACACTATTTACATAATTTCATTGTATCTATAGAAGTGCCAAACTTTAACAAGTTCACCTATTTGATGATTATATTTTGACTTTTGTCCTTACCATTTATTATAACAGCAAATATTTATATCTCAATTAATGTGTCAGTATGAATTTTTCGTTTAAAAAATACGCGTCATTCGGGTAGTAAAGAATCATTATTTCTGAGAGGTGTTGCGGTTAATGATATGCTGCATACATGTATGCTTATATGATATATCTTCAAGCCTGGAAAATGTTGATTGGTAAAAATGAACTATAGCTGTACAGTTTTGTCAATGTTTTTGTATTAAGCAAAATGAGTTCATCTTATGTTACGAAAGAAGAAAATAACCTTGAATTCCTTAGAATTTACGTTGAGTTTCGTTAACAAATAATTCCCTCAATTCTGCAGATTATGACAGGCAAAAACTGTTTCACATTCATTCATTACATGATTTATTTAATAGTTTTTCTTTAAATCAACACAAATATTGAAAATGAAAATACATTTGTAGTACTTTTTTTTATCAGCCAACACTACCCACTGTTTACAGTGAACATTACGTGTTCAGCGTATTAATCTTCATACCCCATCCAACCCCTTCTCCAAGAAGCGAAAACGGGGTTATCTGTGGTATGAAATAAAACCTTAATTTCGGCTTTTAAAAATTTGCATATTGTAAATATAAACAGGTAATTTTAAGCATGTTATCAAATATTTTCAATAAAAACTGTTTTTAAACGTGTTTTCTTGTCGAAATATCCGTTATAAAAGCCTGCTTATATAATATTTCCCATCGCTAAATGGAATTACGGCGGGAACACGTAATTTGAAATAGAAGAAAAATCATCAGACATGTTGCTTTATAAGTTTCGTTGAGTATAGGTATGAAACCACTAATTATTTTCCACATAGACACCAATGTTTAAGTGTCACATATTAATGATTTGCTGCAAATTCAACTCGAGTATGGACAATGCAGCAGGGTAATGTTCATGTAGAAAAGTAATTTTCCACTTGAAAAATTACCAGAAAAGGTGGGGTCACAATACATGTAAAAAAGTTCTTGTTTGTTTACTAAACAGGTCAAGGGTACAGCTGTTTTCATTGATGGTTGCTCACACAGTGTAACCATAGAGTCGAAATTTCAAAAATATTCATCAGTGATCCAGTAACACCTATTTATACGCTTCTTATACATACAACCACACAATGGAATAGAAATGGGCAGTTTTCCCTAATTATAATGCCCTTTTCCATAAAAAAAGGAGGGATTACTTTTTATTATAGGAACTACATTCGAGTACACCTCGGATGTTTACATGTATTGAATTGAAATGGGATTTTAAGGCGAACCAACACATGAAAGGTTATATGGTGCCTAACAGGAATGAACATGCCAGGCTCATCCTCCATGTACATCGAGATACAATATGGAAAACGGGCCTAGAACCTTCTCACCCTGAACTGCAGAGTTGCTGCAAATTCTATTGTAGACACTCCATTTACGCTGGAGCCACGTTATAGTTTTTCCGCCACTGCTCTAGTGATATGAGCGAGATGGCACCTGAAACAATGCAGGGGTCATGATGAAGACCTTTAATGAGCATGAACAAAAACTGATAAAATGAAGATGCATTTTTTGGGGTTCTACCCCTCTGCCTTCCCCTCCAACGGGATCTGCAGTGGCCCTATTCTTTTCCCCTTACAAACGGGGCCCCCGGAACCACACGGGCATGTTTACATGTAATTAGTGGAGGTAAACCTATATATTCGATTGATGGATAATGGAAGTCCATAATTCATGCATAGACATATTTAAATGGTGAATAAATACTAAACCGGAGCCTAATACAAATGTAAATTGTAATAACCAATTTGCAATACGCCATAAAGCAGCATAGATGTGTGATGGAGATGCCAGCTCCTCCATAGCATTTGGCTAAGAGTGCCTACGACTGACCTTATTTACTTTTAAGCAAACGATTTCCATTAGTGCATGCTGGTGATTTGCATATCCATTAACGCAGCATACAATTTATCTTTTCAGAATTATTGATTTAGACGGATTTTGCATTGCTTTTGGTTGCTAAATCAAGGCGCCAATGCCATTTCCTTGATTAAATATAACAGAATAACTTATTTGCATTGCATGTCAATGGGTATAGTGTTTTCAATTAATGACGAGGAATATAGACATACACATTACACAGTAAAGTACTTTGCACGAGACGGTCGGGAGTGTTCCGCCGAACATGTGTATCGCTTTGTCGGTATAACAAGGTTTTTTGGACCCAGATAAATGACTTGACAAACTGGCCTTACTAAGTTTTCGTGAAGAAAAGAAAAATGAGTATTATAATGACCTTCATGTGACCTTGACCTTTATATTTTAGAATGGTCATGTCGATGTTGTCATGATGAGTATATATTGAAAGTTTGATGACGAAATATCAAGAAATAAGAAAGTTATAGCCAACGTTAAGTTTTCGTGACGGATTGACGGACGGACGACAAAGTGATCCCAATGTATCGCATTTTCTTCGAAAAGGCGGCACAAAAAGAAGTACTATTTTCTTCGTTTGAAACTATTACTGAAATCGCTTTGAGGTTTGAGTTTAATATTGCAGGTGAGAACACAGTATGTGATTGATGCTCATAGATGTTAAACAATCTGATGACACTGTCACCCACATAATATGTACCAATGCCCATACGTTTATCACCCTCTGTTAATTCATTTGAGTACACGCACAAACTATGTTTGCAAAGTTAAAGTGTGTCTGTCGACGCAATATTCGCCAACGAGCGACATCGACATTTGCATTACGGATTTATTGCCCTAGGTTATGCCAAAACAAGTTTGTTTGTTTGAAATGTGATTTACGTCATTTTTAGCACATATTAGGCAATATATGACTGTCGATTTGTTTGTGGTAGCGGCAGACCATCACATTTTCCCCGGGTATAACCACTACTGAATACCTCTCGCCGTCTGTGAGAATCGACACTTTCTCACTTGATAAGACGAGCTCTCAGTGGGAAACCCGCAGTGGTGAGAGGCGAGAACGTTTCAGAGAAGTACCGCCTTGAAACATTGAAACATATATATATATATGTATATGTTCGTCTCATAACTGAACAGTATCATTGGCGATAGAATCGTCATATAAACGCAGCATTACGACAACCAGTATGCTGTTCCAAGACGGTAGCCCTATTGTCAACCCGTTTGTGTTTGTGATGTCACATGCCTCGTAAATGTTGTTGGTTGTAGTGCGTGTTTTTGGTTGACTGTGTTCTGTGAAATCTACATTTCCTATTTGGCTTTTATACCTGTTTTTATTATTCGTTAATTAGTTCTTGACTGGGGATATGGACTCAAATTCCCTGTCTGAGAATATGCATACTAGCTGCCAGGATTGTGTGAAGTAGTTAACACTAACTATCCGGGCAAAAGTCTGTAAAGCCTTTTGTGATGCATACAAATACATATAATTGCGCATAATTGCGGATATTTATGTGTACCGGAAGTAAAACAAATCTCTGAGTCCTGTGCAATATTTCCAAGCTTTCTAGTTAACCATTTTTCAAAAGGAAGTTTAAACTAAGATTCGCTTACATATTCTTAAGTTAGTCATGAGACCTTCCTCTCTAGAAAACTGCTGAGAATAGTAGGGGTCATGTGGCATATAAGAAAATAAAATTCGGATCTGTGTTGCCAACGTGAACAAACTACATTCATTCGGCACCTCTTACATGTGTTCTACTATCACTATAAAAACTTGCAAGTTGATAAATAAAATAATCATACAATCACGCAAATGGTTCTTAGCTATCACAAACAAGTCAAAAAGTCAGAAAAACAGGCCTTAAAATATAGGTTAATCATCACTGTTTTCGTATTACGGGATATAATTCCCGAGGCCAGGTCACATATCTAGTATTTCCCGAGGCCAGGTCACATATTTAGTAATACTAGATATGTGAACTGGCATCGGAAATTATATCCCGAATGAGAAAACAGTGTTGTTATATATTACATGTCTTTATAAGAATGTGCCTTTAATTGAATAAATATTTCTGGATTCACTAGGGTCTACTTTGCCTTACTTTCGAACTTCACGCACGAATACACCACAACTGTCACAAAACTGTAATTAAAAAAGTAGTTAAGTCTTATAATTTCCCTAGGGATTTATTTCCCAAGGGAATTACAACTTTTAATTCCCTCAGAATCGCAGGCAGAAATGTAATATTACTCAAAAAAGCCTTTCATCACAGATTATATATTTGAAACTCCTTTCGACTACACCAGACATGAATACCACAATGATTTATTTAGCATAGCATCTGCGTGACCATACGCACATATTGCTGCCGTCGTGCTATTTCTAATCACCATGTACAAAGCGACAGCTGAATGTGCATGCAGTATTGCATGTCTCAGAAATACGAAATCCAAACTAATCCTTGAATATGGTATTATTACACGGCTGGTTCAGATTTACGGGGTTGAAAAACTTCTTGAATTTGTTTTGTAAACCAAGTACCTCGTTATCTGAATTAATAATATAATTGACAAAGGGATTGTGTTGCTCTGATTTTATATATAATAATTACCAAGACTTTTTATTCTTTTTGAAATAATCCAATATCTTAAAATAAATTCAACAAAGATGTCATACATGCCAGCAATCCATTGATTATTTAAATATAAATATAACGCGTTTTGTATGTTATACTGATAGAACATTTGGTCCTTTGTATACAAAAGTTCGCAATCAATCTACATTTCTTACGAATTTGCTTGCTTGAATGTCTGTAAATTATTTACAAAATGGTTTGGAATAAAATAATGCCTATTCATGTACACGTTTTATCTTGTACGTTGATTTGAATGACACGGGGTCAAAACTTCAATAGCCTGGGTTGAAGATATCTGCATTATATAGTTCGGTGTGTTCTTGGGCAAGACACTTTCCCTCAGCCTCGTCCGTCGGATGGGGACGTAAACCGGGCGGTCCCGTATATCGGTCTATTCTCCGAGCACGTAAAAGAACCATAGGAATCTATTCGATAATAAGAGTCGGGCAGGTTTCCGGATTCCTATGTATCCTTCCCCTCTCTCTGGGGCGGCTCTAAATAACCTATACTGTGTTGATGAGCCGTTAAACAACATTCAATTATATAGATAGCACGTACATATACTGAAAGAAAAAAAGAAACGCATAATGGGTATTTCCGCTATATTTTCTATGTTTAATACTGCTAATCGAATGGTACATTGCGACATTAGGCCTGTCCTTTCGGAAAGAAGGTTTAAACAGCACCGAACACACCAATGGTTACCGCTTTAAAATTCCATTATCGACAGAATGCGCATTTTGCTCGAGCAGGGGAGCAAACGTAGGCCTAAACAATTTGTCATCTCTTAACATTAAACACAATACTGAAATGGCTTGACTTTTTCAAGCGAAATTTCAACGTTTATGAATTTCGTGTAACAACGTATACTTTGATTAAAAGCTCAACTACATGACAGAGTTGTCCTTTATGTAATTAATTGTAGCCCCTTTTTGTACAAAATACATTAATATATATCTGGAATATTACGTGGAATTAGGTGTATATAACAGTGAAGTATATGCAAATTGTTTGATTATGCGTTTCTTTTTCCTTTCAGTATATAATCCGTCCTTGAGTTGCAACTTGTAAATAGCAAGTGACATTATTTCATGTAACTAGTTGCAAACCGAAATGAATTGGTGTTTTACCAACAAAAAAAGGTAATATAGGAATGAGCATTCCAGGCACTCTCTCCATTTACATTCAGATAACAAATATGCAGAAAGGACCGGGAACCACACGGGGCCTTTGCAAACCTAGATGTGCCTGTATGTGTTAGCAATGACATCGGGTTGTCTGATATATGGTTGTGGGTATCTAATAAACCTCAGTAACCACACGTTTTTACAGTTAATGAACCTTAATATAGACATATTACAACTGGCTTACGGTCTCCAAGGGACGATATTTCACACGCAATACAGTTTTGCTAGATACGGTCGATACAATGACGACCCGAATTAATTAACAATACCTGCTAGACAATTAAGCCATATAAAGTGATTTGTCAATTTTTCATCAATTTCGTTAATAGTCTTTACAATGGCTTAGATAGGATTTGTCCAGTATTTATATTTTTTTATTCATATATATGATCATCGTTGTGCTTTGCTAATATTGCCTATTGATGCTGCCTAGTTTGTTCGAGGATGCAGTCTTGTTTTTACCCTTAATGGGTTGTTATCTTGTTGCTCTGGCTTCTGCCAAGTCATTGGGTATGTGCATTATGGCTTTCTAGGCTTTTGCTTTTTTATTGATATGTATATGGTCATCTATGTGTTATATTGCCTGTTAATGCTAACTTGTTTGTTAGAGAATATAGCCTGGCGGGGATTTCTTTATTTACACTCGTTATATTTGGGATGACAATATGGTAAGAGTGAGGTTTGAGGCACCCTAGAACCTGGTTAAAAAAAACCTTTTAAGTTTGGAATATCACATACATTGCCTCTTATTTATCCTTTTATTGCTGTTTGTTTCTGCGCGTGTTTTGGTTGGCTGCGGTCACTGCATGCTGCATTTGCTATTTGACTTTTATATCTACTTGTATAAAGTAAACAGAGCACTACATCATGTTGTTGGTGTTAGTTCATGGTGTTGTATACCTTCATTTTCTTCAAATGGATTACATAAACACGAAAACACCTGCTAAAGCCTCTCGTGAGATCCTGCGGATATGGCATGCCCAGTGTCCAGTCGAGGTGATACAAGAGTAATAACGTTAAGAGAAAGTACAATCTGATGAATTAAATGAATTAATATTTAACAAGTCTATTTTTGACTTAGAAAATAATTCAATTGTAGCAATATATGACATTGTAAATAATATTATAAAAACATACACTTCCAAAAACCTAAATATGTTAATGTTTTGTTAACTTCCACGTAATTATTGTCTAACATCTCCCGATATTATTGTAATTTGCCATGTATAATGACCCCATTGGAAATAACCAAACTGGCTTTATGGGCCATCCTTATCACTGTAAAAAGTTTGTGTAAGAATAAGCCAAGCATGGTGTAATCTTAACACTTAACTTAGTGTTAAACTCTATATAAAATTCATTTCACTCTAATAGGCGGTTTGTCATGATCAAGTCCCATCACCCTAGCATAAAGGTCATTGTTCGAGTTTAAAGTTCATATTAAATTGCGTTTGAGCACCATGACTTTGTTTTTAGTCAAAAGCAGCCAAGTAAACGAGCCTAGGGGCAAAACATATTTATATTAATATTCATACTAATATAAAATTCTTTCATGCTTTTTCCAGCTTGTAATGCGCATTTTCAATCTCCGTTCACTTTCAATGGAGCATTGTCACGTGATTTCGTTGTATTTTCAATGAGGAAAACTCCCGCGCTATATTATGAAATCTTGTTTGTTTCAAATAAAGGTTTTTGATGGAAATAAAATGTTAAATACTATGTGTTTTTGTTCTAATTATTTATGTTTATTGTGATATATTCATTCGCTCTTCCGCGTAAGAATGTTGCGCTCCTAAAGTCCTGCAATATTAAATCGCGGAAGAGCTCGTGCATATATCACAATACAAACCTAATAACCTATAAATATGTGACTGATTACAGTTAGGGGTATTTGTCGTAAACACAGTTGACGTATTCTTGTTGTAAATTCAAATGTGCTTAAAGGCTCAATTATTGTTTCCAATATTCTTTTTCAGAGCTATGGATCCTCATTTGCCTGATGTTGTCCTGGCCAGAATTCTGTTATATGTAGGAATACCAGATACTGTTGTAAATGTCTCCAGAGAGTGCAAATATTTGAATAACTTCATAAAACAAATTCATCCATTTGGAGTCTGATAAAGGTGATCCTTTGGAAGCGACAAACACAACTAAGAGAATAAAGTAGCAGACTCGGTTTTATTGAGTCTGTTCATGAGAGGTAATGTAGAAAGCAACACCTCTTACGCCCCCTAGCACCAGCTTAAGCAGTATTCTATCTCAAAGCCATCTATATTGGGATCGCTGGTCCCAAAGAACCAGTAAAATAACACTACTGATTCGAAGTACAGGGAGACTTTTTATAGCCGCCATACTGCACTAAACGAACGCAAGTGTGACTGTTAATAAATCTGGAAAAGAGAACAAGTCCACTAACTTTTACAATTAATGAACAGATCAACTCGATTTTTCAGCATTCACAGTGTTTCCATTATTGTGATATGTCATTAATTATCGTTAACACTCCTGTGGAAGGTTTATTTGACCAGTGCATAAATGAAAATTTGGTGAGAAGTTCAAACCTTGTGTGGTTGGACTTGATATGTAGTCCTCGACATGCCAGCCTATTGGAAACTTTGCTTTTGGCAGAATGTTTTGAAATAAAAGATGAAAGCTTCAAATAAACTTCAAAAATAGACTATTTAGATGCTGGGTTTACACATCTGACTGGCAAACACTTTCCACAGTTCACCTGTTCAGCATATTGAAGTTTGTTGTTTTGGAAACAGTTCTGGTAAATTGTGAAACTATGAAGTCTATAAGATTTCAGTTAAGAACCAAGATAGTGCACTAATCTAGAATATTGATGATGTTCAGGAATAAATGTAAAAACAAAACAAAACATGATATCAAGTTGTTTGCACATTTGTTAAGTATATTAAAAAGCACATGATCATGTTTACAATGTTTTGTTAAATAACATGCTCATGATGCTTTTTTTTAAACTTTTAACCTGAACACAAAGTGCAGATCTGCTCACATGATTTGTTGCGACTGTCTTTCACCAGCAGTCTGAATATTTTTTTTTTCAGTTTAACTCACGATGCCCAATTCAAAGATTCTAGATACTTTAAGTTGTATGTTGTTTAAGTTTTAACTGAGTAATTACACTTTTTTTTTTAAAAAAAACAGCAGCCTTTTATCCTAAAACTACACACTCAAAATAAGTAAGAAACGTAGCATTTGTTATGCAGATGCTGTATTATTTGCACTCATAGAAAACCCAGAGTGCATAATCATTGTCTACAAGCCTGCCAAAACTTTTGAACACTAAATCTTGAGAATTTTGAAATTTGAGATTTAAAGCAAGAAGAAAACGTTTCGATGAAATTGTATCGCGCGACTTGATTTGCGACTTAATTTGAGTGCGTAACTTGTTTTGCGAAATTGATTCTCAAGTGAAAATTTAATTAAGTTATGCCATAAATACTTATGCATTGGTTAATAATATAGAAAATAATATATTTATATACTCAAACATGCAAAAAATAGCTTTTATAAGGAGAACTTTGTAATTTAATTAGAAAAGACTTGGATTTAATTTATATCGCAACTGTTTCTTTTTTGTTTGTTTGACTTTTGTTTCCATGAAAGTGCACATACTATTCTACAAAGATGCATGCTAAATTTAAACACAGAGTCTTCTTATTATAAAACAGTGATTATATTATATATTATATTATATCTAATATAATTCACACGAGAGGCGGAGCCTCGCGTGTGATCCTGATCTGGCATTTACCTATGAGAGGTGATACAAACTTCCAGAACACGTTACTCTAGTAATGATCCTTTTATTATATACCTCTTACACATCATTAACATAGAAATATTTGCTTTGCTTTCGCATACACATTCAATAAAGCATATTATTTCCCGATAAAGTGCAGCGGGAAAATGTATGTAGTTTTAAGGTGTTGGTGTTCATTGGTCTGACCTGCTTGTTTTGTTTGTATGACGTAACGTGGTCTTCACCTTCACGCGCAAAGTGGCGTAAAACTTGCTTGAATCTTTGGAAAAAAACGCTGTTCTATTTTTAGAAAGATAGTGATAACCTGTATTGTCATACTGCAAACAAAATTCTCAGGATTTCATTGGTCAATGCGCCGTAGACATGAGCCCATGTCTACGTCTCGAGACGTGAACATAGGACGAATTCCCCGTAGGTACCCCATTACTCAAATACACAAAAACAAAATGGCGACGATAACGTTGCCGATTCGTTTTGGAAACCGCCGATTGTTTCCTTCCTATCGTTTTTCTGCGCTTTCCACTGTGTGTGAAAGTCAGAAATAATCGTAAGTGTATTTTTTTGGGCAATTTTACAGATAATAAAACATTAACATAGTGACAGAATACGTTTTTTTTATAAAAAAAATCCGCCAAATTTATCGACGTTAGAGCGATGACGTCACGAAAGTAAACAACGTCTAGTTAGAGGCACGTTACGGGGTAATTGGCGCAATAAAAATGAAATCGTGCTTTTGGCTGTTTTTCTTAAATAAATGGTTACAACTTTGAAGTATGACAAATTCGTTATTAGGATTCTTGACAGGGAACATGGGCTCACATTCCCTGCCTGGAAATTATATTCACCCGAGCCGTTAGGCGAGAATCCTAATAACTAATAATGTGATACAGGTTGTTGTATTCCATTGTAAAAAAATGAAGGTACTATGTATATATTATTGATAGGTATATACTTAATATATGTATCTTAAGCATGAAATAAAATGAAATGAAATGAAAACACTGTAGTATATCATGTTCTAGAAAAACGCACGAGTAAGGTAAAGGTAAGTTTAATTTTTAGCACAGGAGTTTTAAGTGCAACCATATGTGTTTACCACATCAAGGGCAATAATCGTGTGCATCATTATAGTTAACGACCACGCTGCTAATTACACTCTGCTGTAATGGTTTGCCTTCATTAATCATGCATAATTATCAGGTTGGATTTAGTAAAGTCTGGAGATAGGTATTAATTAATTAAACAATAGTATATACCCGGCAAATGAACACAGAAACTTCAAACTGAACTCGTGTGCTATGTATTCATTTATTAAACTATACCATATACTCAAGAGAAAAGGCAATTGAAATACAGAAACTTCAAACTGAATTCGTGTGCTATGTATTAATTCATTAAACTATACCATATACAAACAAACAACAATTACAATGTTGATAAGCAAGACATATGACATCACAAACACAAAAGGATTGACAAGAGAGTTGCCGCCTTGGAAAGATCAGTGGTAAAAAGCCTACTGTCATCCCAATAAAACAAAAGGAACAAAAAAAGAACAGGCAATTGAAATACAGAAACTTCAAACTGAACTCGTGTGCTATGTATTCATTTATTAAACTGTACTATATACTCAAGAGAACAGGCAATTGAAATACAAAAACTGTAAATTTACCTCGTGTGCTACATATTAATTTATTAAACGATACTTTATACCCAGGAGAACAGGCAAATGAAATAAAAAAACTGCACATTTACTTCGTGTGCTACGTATTAATTCAATTAAATAAACTATTGCAAATACCCAATAGAAAAGGCAAATGAAATACAAATAACAGCGAATTTAACTCGTGTGATATGTATTAATTGAGTGTAATGCATTAAAATAAACTATATACCCAAAGGAATAGGCAACTGAAATACAAAAACTGCAAATTTAAGTTTAAATATATTCTATACTCACACAGAATGGGCAATTAAAATACAAAAACTGCGCAAATTTAACTCTTGCTGTGTTCAATACAATATACAATACAATATCTTTTATTCACTCAATTCACATTTACATGAATATATGAGGTATGTATAACAACATTTAAATCATCATCGAGGCTCATAAGTATAATAGAAGACAGATATTATAGATATAATATGACGTGGTTAATTACAAAAGAGTAATGCAGTTTGGTAATAGCTGGGAGAAGAAATGGCCTCCCAGGTAGTCCTCATTTATCATATAACTAAAGATCTGTTTTGTATACACATATATGGGAGAGTTCTTCATTTATTTGTTGGCAATTGCATGGCAAAAATAATGTCGAAACCAATACATATGATAATTAAACAAAATCAAACAGTATTACATTACAACATGAATATTATCTATTTGACTCTTTGCATGATGTTTTTAATAAATTCACACAATTTTCTAAACTCTGAATTATTTTTGGTGTTTATTAATTTATCAAATTTGAATACATTGGGTCTTTTAAAATATTCTGGACTGATATATTTACTACGTTGAGTTTTGAATTCGCGGCATACAAACAGATAATGGAACTCATCTCCTATATCCGTTTTGCAAAGCTGGCATATTCTACGATTATACGGAGTTTTATTCCAATTGCCAGTTTCAACTGGTAACCTGTGATTTCTTGTTCTGAATTTGGTTATATATTTTAACGAACAATATGGTGCGTTGGTAAGATAGTTTTCAAAGCAAAACTTATGTTTAAATAAACGATAGGAGGTACTGTTGCTCGAATTCATTACTTTAGAATACCACTCATTTAAGAATAAATCTTTGAGTTTTTGATTTACTGAACACTTTAACCATTTAGTGTTGGGAAAGGTCTGCGAATCCCATACTCCACTTAGGCCACATTTAATCAGTATGTCTCTGATCTGGTTTAGCCACTGAAAGTTTCTTTTTGCAATGGTTGATGCGCTATATTTTAAATGGCTGCGTAGTATTTCATAAATTAAGTTTGAAAGTTTAGCTCTTTCTGGATTGTTAATTTTAGCCCAAAACGAAATTACTCTAGTATGAATATCTACTGATACTGGAAATACCCCTGTTTCCCCGTATAACATATAATTCGACATCTCTTTTCCGTTTTCAGTGATATAATTTGCTCATTAAAGTTATTTTTGAATGAATATATATATTACAGTCAGGTACATTGTATATTAATGAGCATAAAGTTTACGCGTGTTAGCTCACTAATGAGGGACATTAGTGAGTTGTAATTCACCTCCCTGTGAGTCCTATTAGCATAACTACATTGATCATAACATGTGGTCTCAATTAGCAGGTAGGTAGGGGTTATTAACGTGAACTCTTTAATGTGAACAAACAAGTGTCATTCAGAAAGTGTCTCACAATTTTGAGTAGTAAAGTTATTTAATTGTATAAATATCTATGACTTGTCGTACCCTTAATGATCTGTTCTCTTGTTGCTATAGCTTCTGTCAAGTCACTGAGTACTTGCTTTGTGGCTCTCTAGGCTTTTATTTTCTATATTCATATATACATGATCATAAATGTGTTAAACGTCTATTGCATATTAATGGTGCCTTGCTTGTTACAAAACATAGCTTTTATTTTCTATATTCATATATACATGATCATCAATGTGTTAAACGTCTATTGCATATTAATGTTGCCTTGCTTGTTACAAAACATAGTTTTTATTTTCTATATTCATATATACATGATCATCAATGTGTTAAACGTCTATTGCATATTAATGGTGCCTTGCTTGTAACAAAACATTGCTTTCTTTTTTTGTTCCGTTTGTTTTATTGGGATGACAGTAGGCTTTTTACCACTGATCTTTCCAAGGCGGCAACTCTCTTGTCAATCCTTTTGTGTTTGTGATGTCATATGTCTTGCTTATCAACATTGTAATTGTTGTTTGTTTTAATTCGTGTTTTTGGTTGACTGTGTTCTGTGAAAGCTACGGTTATTGTTCGACCTTTATACCTAGTTGTAAATGTTACATTGCACCATTGCGTTTGTGCTTCCGTGGTGTATAGTCAAATAGTGCCAAATAAAAAAACGTTTCCCTGCCTTCCTAGTGATACAAAATGCATATTTTTGATTGCTTTTTGTTATTATTACCTATAATTCAACCAAATGATGTATTGTGAACATTGATTAGTGTTTGTTTGAGATATTTAATTATAATTGACATAGACAGTAAAGCGAAAGTAGAAATGGGGTAAATCTATCTGTGACGTGTCAAAATAGAACGTGACGTCATTCAACATATTGGCTTGTTCTTACATGATACATGACCCCCTGTTTTTATTGCATTTTTATATTGGCGGACGCTCGATCGTGTGATTGATATGTGTTTTAAAATTTTCTACGGAGAAAAATGCGCAATTTTATCTCTTGATATACATTCGTCCTATATCAAACAAAGAAGAAAAATCAATGGTGCAATGTAATCTAAACGAGTAATTAACTAGTGGCCATGGGAGATAAGACATACATGTCCCAGATTGTTGTATTTATTTAGTGGGGGTGTATACTACTAATATTAGTTGCTGTGTGCTATGTTACATTGGACATTTCACTATAACTACTTATATTAGTTGCTGTGTGCTCTGTTACATTGGACATTTCACTATAACTACTTATATTAGTTGTTGTGTGCTATGTTACATTGGACATTTCACTATAACTACTTACTTGCTTACTTTTCATTAAAAAGAGTGCTGTTATTTCTGATGGAGTAAGTTTTAAAAACTCTTCCTCAACATTATAACTCTAGAACTTTTCGCCTGCTTTCTTTTCGTTAAACATGGTATTTCTGATGGAGTAAATTTTAAAATTCGACCATAACAGTTTGTGTTTTCACCACCACACGCTTCTAATGAAATAATGCAGTACAGCAAGTGCAGTTGTTAACAGTGAAGTTTTAAGTGCAACCACCTGTGTTTTTCATGAAAATAAAGGTAATTCTGCATCATTCAATAATGACACACTTCCGCAATTGTTTTCCGCAACAAACAAATAAATAATGCAAATACCTGTGCGTGGTGAATGGATATGAATTACATAGAAGACATTTTATTAGCCTCTTCATCTCTTCATATGTCTATTTGGTTTAGGCCATCCCAAATAAACCTTACATACCTATATTACATTTCTGCCTGTGATTCTAAGGATTCTAAGTAATTCCCTTGTGAAATAAATCCATAGGGAAAATACAAGATTTTGCCGGAACTGCTTTTTTAATTACATTGTTGTGACAGTTGTGGTGTATTCTTGCGCGAAGTTCGAAAGTAAGGCAAAGTAGACTCCTAGTGAATACAGAAATATTTATTGAATTAAAGGCACATCCTTGTAAATAAATGTAGTATATAAGTTAATCTACAATGGATTGAAATAAGTCAAATATGACTCTTGAGCACATGTTAGGCAATAATATAACTAATATTATTAATATATCAACGGCGTTATTGCAGTGTTAATATAAACATGTTTATA
This sequence comes from Cyrtodaria siliqua, assembly GCA_037043455.1. Taxonomy (NCBI): domain Eukaryota; kingdom Metazoa; phylum Mollusca; class Bivalvia; order Adapedonta; family Hiatellidae; genus Cyrtodaria; species Cyrtodaria siliqua. The sequence continues at coordinate 160,827 of JAWPHD010002690.1, forward strand.
AACAACAATGTTAAATACAAACCCTATGACCAAGTAGACTGGTACCCAGTACGCAGTGTAGTCTACTGGTCCCCTAAATCACACTCACGATTGCAGGGTTAGTTACGATGTATTTCACCAAGAGAGCTCTATAAAAGATCCCAGTAAATGCATGTATGTCATTGAGTTTAGTTGTTAATCAATATGAGCTGCAGGTCATGTATGTTTTCATGAAATAAAGGCATTAATAAGTAATTGCCACAATCGATAATTACATCGATCTAACGTATACGTTGCATATCCAGCATGTCAAACAACGTGTTTGTGCGTGTCTGTCTCAAAGTCACGCATGTACGGAACTAACCGATATGAACGCATACGTGTTTAATGAAAAGTATGTTTATGACTTTCAAAGGGTAAAAATATTGATTAACATATTTATTTTGTTTGTAGTTTGGTGCACATGCAAATGTTTTAAAATATTGTTTGTTTGTTGGCTTGAATGATGTTTTACGTCATGTTTAGGACATGTAAGGCCGACCGTATACAACGGTCTTTTTATGTGGTAGAGGCAGACCACCCCATTTTTCCTAGGTAGAATAGTATTGTATACCTCCCGCAATACGTAAGAATCGATATTTCGAACCCGCAACGGCGAGAGGCGAGAAATCCCGGCCACAGAGGAGTTTACAAAGCTCGACTGGTACAATGTCTTAATTAGCTAACATACTACACTAACACACATCATTATCAAGATTTAATGTCATTACCTTCATACACAAACAGCGTTAGTGCAACAAAACATGAATATTGCTGTCGTCAACGTCAAATGTAATATGAAATAACACACACAACAAGTTAAAACACCCCCCTGTCCCCTGTTGTAAATCCTTTTATTAAACAATGAAATGTTGTATGTGTTGCTAAAGGAGTCTGTCGATAATTATGGGAGTGATTTTTTTTTGAACAAAAAATAAATTCAAAACTGGCAGAAAGTCGCCAGAATTCATATTATTTAAAGTGGAAAAGAAACGTCTTGCATACCGTATAAGGCTATTCACGTTTTACATGGGGGATGGAAAGTCTTATTTTTATGGGTAAAGATAAATGTCACACGCGCACCAACATCCGGTATCCAGGAAAACATGCAAAACGTTTGTAGCTGGCGGCGTCAACGCATAACATGTCTCTGATATGCAAGAAAAATAATCTATCATGCAGTATTCGGTTCAGATAGGAAATTTCAACACTCGGTGTAAGTGTTTTAATCGGAACCTCGGCACAGCCTCGGTTCCGATAAAAACACTTATACCTCGGGTTGGAATTCCCTATCTTCACCGGATACCCATGAACGATTCTTATAATATTTCAGCGAATATCCAAAAGAGTCTCACGCGAACATATGGCTGGATGCTGTTTTACGTCATTTTCAGCAAGCCGACACCAACATACTTAATTATTATCAACAACCACAATATGCACATGTTTTCTCGTTAGGCAGTTTCTAAGTAAACTAATTTATATACGCATATCTTGCAGAAGCCTGGGTTCAGTCGTATATATTATGTTACTTAACTGTTTTGTTACTTCTATTGATATTAACTGTAAGTGTAGTTTTTGAGTAACCTTCTCATATGTGTTCAAACTACAGACAAGAATTGAATTGAATGTTGTTTAACGGCTCATCAACACAGTATAGGTTATTTAGAGCCGCCCCAGAGAGAGGGGAAGGATACATAGGAATCCGGGAACCTGCCCTACTCTTATTATCGAATAGATTCCTATGGTTCTTTTACGTGCTCGGAGGATAGACTGATACACGGGACCGCCCAGTTTACGTCCCCATCCGACGGAAGAGGCTGAGGGAAAGTGTCTTGCCCAAGAACACACCGACGGAACTCATCCTAGTAGCTGTAAAAGGTTTGTTAAATGGTGTTTTACGTCATTTTCAGTACATTTTAGGCTAAATATTACGGTTGGGTTTTTAGTGGTTGAGACAGACCACCCACATTTTTTCTGAGTAGAACCAGTATTGTATACCTCCCTCCATCCGCAGGAATCGACACTTTCTCACTTATAAGTCGAGCTCCCAACTTGAGATTCGAACCCGCAGCAGTGAGAGGCGAGAAGGTTTCAAACGTTGCGCCTTTACCACCCCGACCACGGTGCAGCTGTAAAAGGCACACGTATTTGAAATAGGATCACACGCAATATATATGTTGTTTCGGTAAGTGGTCTTGTTGTTGTGGGCGTATGCGGTTTCACACTCAAAAGAGCCATTACAAATTCCAATATTTCCATGTTTCAGTATTATTGCTAGCCTTGAACATCTTCGACGTTTTATTGTAAATACAAACGTCTTGACCCTTTGTGCAGAAAAAAAATTGAAACCGGAAACACGTGTTTGTTTGTAATTTTTTTTATTATAATATTTTTGACCAACCACATTTAGTTCGTCGATATAATGATGAAGTTCCCCCGTTTTTTTTATTATTTTATTGTCTTTCTGCCGTTTTGTATATCTTCTATAGAATGCGCATCTCTATCAGCAAATCAGAAACGATACCAGAATCTCGGCAAACTTCAATTTATTTTTAGCAGAACTGTTCTAGACATTTGTCTTGAAAACAAGCAAGCGTCGCGGATGATTTAGACTATATTATTACATCATCCCTTAAGGGCACGTCGTGAACGGCAATATAAACAATGTGTCTTTAGAAAGAGAAACATCTTTAAAACAAATATAAGTGAATGCGTATGAGTGCGAATACACAACAATACTTACACATATGCAAGGCAAGCATCCAAACGAAACATGCTGGTAATACTTCGCATAAGGTTAACATGGAATATGCTCGAAAGTCAGAGCGTTACTAGTTAATGTGTTGTGACAACACCGGTGTACCATTGCCAGATGTAAAATTGCTCTGACGTCGTTTCTATCCTCACTTGATTGTTTCTATACACTGTTTAGTGCAGTGGTTCATAAGGTTGTACGACTGAACTTATGTTTTCCTTCATATATATGTCGGAGCTTATCGGAGACATAATGATCGGTTTACTTTGTTTACTTAAGCTAATACAGTAATGACAGCGTGTTTACTAAGATCTACGTGCATAGTGGCAGCATTTAGTTATTGGCATTTCAAAATCGAAGAACGGTTTTTTAGTATGTTTTTAGTCTTGGCAATCATGGTATACCATATCTTACCAAGGTCTGCACAAATTGCAAAAAGGATATATTGCAACGATAATACTTATAAACAAATATACCAAACCTTGTATGATGGACATCTCGAAGGTAAATTCTGAATTCCACAATGAGTATACTTATAAACAAGAGGTCCAAGTGACCCTGAGTCGCTCACCTGAGAATTTTTGCAAACAGGAAAAAGTAGTTAACAAGTGCAATTGATTATTAGATTGAAAACTTTGTACGATATAAGGTAAAGTTGCAAAGCTTGGTTCTTCGTATTTACAGAGAATGTTTGTATGGAAATGGATTGGATGGGAAACCCCTAGGCACAGCCAGTTTTTACCGAGGAACTTCCTTTGTACAACTTTTATAGTATATACAAGTCCGTGAAAATCTGTGACCCATGGGGAGGGGCCAATTTAGACCCTAGGGTCACCACTTGAACAAACTTGTAGAGGAACATAAACTGATAATAAATTCAAAATATTAAACCTTTAGCTCTTGTAGTTTCAGAGAAGAAGTGTTTTAAGTTTTTCCCTATATCATTCTATGTAGAACAGTGACCCTGCATGGGGCGGGGCCACATTTGACCCAGGGTCATAATTTGAACAAACTTTATAGAGGACAATAAGCTGATGGTAAATACAAAACATAAACCTTTGGCTCTTATAGTTCCAGAGAAGATTTTGAAGTTCTTCCATATAACTCTATGTAAAACTGATTCAACAAGGGCCCCTAAGCTCCCAATTAAAGAAAAATGAACCAAGGTTTGAAAAAAAAGAAAAGAAAAAAAAACATATTAAAAACAAAAAACATAAGAAAAAAAATAATTAAGAAAAAAACACAAAAAAAACAACAACAAAAAAAACCCAGAAAATAATACACAAAAAAAAAAAAAGGAAAAAAAAATCGTCCGAGCTTTCATTGATATCAACAATCTGGCAAAGTTTGGGAAAGGTAGAATATAAAATGAAGGCACTAGAGTGTTCACAAGGCTGAAAATGGCATTTTTAGCTCTACTGGCCAAGAGCCAGCAGAGCTTATAAAATGGTGTGTTGACCGTCGTCCGTCCGTTAACTTTTCTTCAAACGACTTCTCCTCAGAAACCGGTTGGCTAATTTTGACCAAACTTCACATGGATGATCCTTACATGAATGCTTTTTAGATTTGTTAAAATTAGGTCAGCGCTACATCCAAGATGGCTGCCATTACCATATATAATCGAAACCTTAAAAAATCTTCTTCTCCAGAACCACTGGACAGATTTCAACAGTTTCGACGGTCCGTCGTCCGTCGTCTGTCGTCCGTCCGTTAACTTTTCTTCAAACGACTTCTCCTCAGAAACCGGTTGGCTAATTTTGACCAAACTTCACATGGATGATCCTTACATGAATGCTTTTTAGATTTGTTAAAATTAGGTCAGCGCTACATCCAAGATGGCTGCCATTACCATATATAATCGAAACCTTAAAAAATCTTCTTCTCCAGAACCACTGGACAGATTTCAACAGTTTTTCTTTTAAAATGATCGCCAACGCCTGGACTATCAAATTTGTTCAAATTAAGTCCCAGGGTAAAAAATGACCGTGCCCCGGGGGTCCAAAGTTTGTATATTGAGGTTTTGCATATTTTTCATATAGACATATATGTATTACATGTAGCATCAGCTTATGGTCCTCTACTAAGTTTGTTCAAATGGTGACCCTGGGGTCAAATTTGTCCCCGCCCCGGGGGTCACAGTTTTACATAGACTTATATAGGAATTTTTAAAAAAAATCTTCTTCTAAGAAACTACAACAGCCAGAGGTTTGATATTTTGCATTTACTATAAGCTTATGGTCCTTTACCAAGTTTGTTCAAATGGTGACCCTCGGGTCACATTTGGCCCCGCCCCAAGGGTCACATGTTTTACATAGACATGTATATTGAAAAATTTAAAAATCTTCCCTCTGAAACTGCAAGAGCCAGAGGTTTAATATTTTGCATTTGCTATAAGCTTGTGGTCCTCTACCAAGTTTGTTCAAATGGTGACCCAGGGGTCACATTTGGCCCCACCCCGGGGGTCCCAGTTTACATAGGCTTGTATAGGGAAAAACTGAAAAAAATCTTCTTCTCTAATACCACATGGCACAGAGCTCTCATGTATTACATGTAGCATAAGCTTATGGTCCTCTACTAAGTTTGTTCAAATGGTGACCCTGGGGTCAAATTTGTCCCCGCCCCGCCCGTGGGTCACAGTTTTACATAGACTTATATAGGATTTTTTTTTTAAAATCTTCTTCTCGGAAACTACAAGAGCCAGAGGTTTGATATTTTACATTTATTATAAGATTATGGACCTTTACCAAGTTTGTTCAAATGGTGATCCTGTGGTCACATTTGGCCCCGCCCCAAGGGTCACATGTTTTACATAGACATGTATAGGAAAAACTTAAAAAATCTTCTTCTCTGAAACTGCAAGAGCCAGAGTTTAATATTTGCTGTTGCTATTAGCTTATGGTCTTTACTAATTTTGTTCAAATAGTGACCCTGGGGTCACATCTGGCCCCGCCCCGGGGTCACAGTTTTACATAAATGCTTGTAAAGGGAAAAGCTGAAAAAAATCTTCTCTGGAACTGCAAGAGCCAGAGGTTTAATATTTTGCATTTGCTATAAGCTTATGGTCCTTTACCAAGTTTGTTCAAATGGTGACCCATTGGTCACATCTGGCCCCACCCTGGGAGTCACAGTTTTACTTAGGCTTGTATAGGCAAAAACTGAAAAAATCTTCTTTTCTGGAACCACATGGCACAGAGCTCTCATGTATTACATGTAGCATCAGCTTATGGTCCTCTACCAAGTTTGTTCATATGGTGACCCTGGTGTCAAATTTGGATGCGCCCCGGGGGTAACAGTTTTTTAAAAAAAAAGATTTTTTTTTTTTTTTTTTTTTTTTTTTTTTTTTTCAATCTCATTTTTTTTAATTGTTTCAACTCATTTTTTTTTTTTTTTTTTTTTTTAACTTTTATTTTTAATTTTTTTATTTTTTTATTTTTTTTTTAATTTTTTGATTGATTTGAATTTTTTTTTTTTTTTTTTTTTTTTCATTATCTTTTTAATTACTTGACACTTACTTAAAAAATTTCTTGTCGGCGCTACTCATCCTAAATTCGACGAAACTTGGCAGGAAGCATCGGTAAGATGTCTAGTTGTGCATATCACGCTTTTGTTCCAGTTCGCTGATTTTTGACGGAGTTATGGCCTTTTGACATTTTTATTTTAAATTTCTTGTCGGCGCTACTCCTCTTAAACGGCTTGTTGGATTTCTACGAAATTTGGCAGGAAGCCTCAGTATGATGTCTAGTTGTGCAAAGCGCGGTATATCAATGAAATCTTGGACAATTTCGAAAACCAGCTAGATCTTGTTAGTAATAACAGAGTTATGGCCCTTGATTTGTTGAAAAATTGCCATATTGTATTTTCCTTTGTTAAATATATAGGAAAAGAGAGCTATATCTAGCTATATCTATCTAAATCTATAAGAGCTGTTTTAGCCAGTAGAGCTTCCACAGGCCCTATTGGGCCTCTTATTTAATAATTCAAGGGCACATTGTTTTGGTCCGATATAGCTGGTCTAGTCCGAGCTTTCATTGATATTAACAATCCGTTAAACTTTGGAAACGATCGGATGAAAAATGAAGGCCCTGTCGTCTTAACGAGGCAAACTACTGTTTTTTTAACTAAATTCATGTATGCTAATGGCGGCCATCTTGAAAAAGTGGACAAGTGGTTTCTGAGGAGATGTTGATTCCAAATGCCCTATATAAGTCTACGTAAAACATGTAAAATCTCCATATACAAACTTTGGAACCCCGGGGCACAGCCATTTAACTCTAGGAACTTCGTTTGTATAACTTTTGTAGTCTAGGAGTTGGCGATCATTTTTAAACAAAAACTGTCAAAATCTGTTCAGTAGTTCTTGAGAAGATGATTTTTTAAGGTTTTGAACATATATGATAATGGCGGCCATCTTGGATGTCGTATTGACCTAATTTGTACAACTTTGGAAGGCACTGACCGCAGTGTCGTCCACGTGAAATTTGATCAAAATTGGTCAAGCGGTTTTTGAGGAGATGTTGTTTACAAATGCCCTATATAAGTCTATGTAAAACATGTAAAATCTCCATATGCAAACCTTGGATCCCCGGGGCACAGTCATTTTTGACCCTAGGAAATTGTTTGTATAACTTTTCTAGTCTACGAGTTGGCGATAATTTAGCAACAAAAACTGTCAAAATCTATTCAGCGGTTATTGTGAAGGAGATGTTTTAAGGTTTTGAACATATATGTAATGGCGGCCATTTGGATTTTGCATTGACCTAATTCGTAAAATTTTGGAATGCATTGACCTCAGTATCTTCCATGTGAAATTTGGTCAAAATTGGTCAAGAGGTTTTTGAGGATATGTCGTCTACAAATGCCCTATATAAGTCTATGTGAAAGATGTAAAATCTCCATATACAAACTTTGGAACCTCGGGGCACAGCCATTTTTGACCCTAGGAACTTTGTTAGTAAAACTGTTGTAGTCTAGGAGTTGGCGATCATTTATAAACAAAAAACTGTCAAAATCTGTTCCGCGGTTTTTGTGAAGAAGTTTTTTTAAGGTTTAGACCATATATGGTAATGACGGCCATTTCGGATGTCGTATTGACCTAATTTGTTCAACTTTGGCAGGCATTGACCTCAGTTTCGTCCATGTGAAATTTGGTCAAAGTTGGTCAAGCGGTTTCTGATAAGATGTCGTTTACAAATGCCCTATATAATGCCCTATATAAGTCTAGATAAACATGTAACAAACTTTGGAACCCCGGGGCACAGCCATTTTTGACCCTAGGAACTTCATTTGTACACTTTTTGTAGTTTAGGAGTTGGCGATCATTTATAAATAAAAAAAATCAAAATCTGTTCAGCAATTCTTGAGAAGAGGATTTTTAAAGGTTTTGTCCATGGTAATGGCGGCCATCTTGGATGTCGCATTGACCTAATTTGTACAATTTTGATCTCAGTATAATTTGACCTCAGTATCATCCATGTGAACTTTGGTCAAACTTGTCCAAGGAATAGTTGTTTAAGCAAGAGCTAACGGACGACGGACGGACGGACGGACAAAAAGTGATCACAATAGCTCACTTTGAGCCTTCGGCTCAGATGAGCTAAAAGGTATCGCTTGAAATTAATGCGTTTTGATAATATGACATGTCATTGCGTCATGCTGCTTTTGTTAATGAAGAATGTCTGTAATATTCATTTGATTGAGCACAATACAAACTCAGGATGCAGTAAAGTCAATGATCTCGACTATTATGATGCACAGCGGATGTGGAGTGTGCGCACACCGGATGTGGGGTCGAGTAAGCGGCGGATTAGTTGATCTTCTTTAAAATTTGATTCAATGGCACGATGTGTCACGCGTTCAGTGCACGATGTGTCACGCGTAAAATAAAATTGACAATAAAAATACAGTGATTATCAGAGTAAAACAATAAACAAATAGTAAGAACAACACAATTGAATAAAGCAAAATATAGCAATACAATATTATGTGAACAGAAAATGAGTATCGGATTTAAATTCTTTTTTACAAGCAGATAATTTCGTTTTACAAAATATTTCAAGCATTAATATCGTTGATTTTTTTCCATTTCATGGATGAGTCACATTTCATTTAGTTTATAATAAAACTCTCTTAGAAATCACATTCAACTGAACATTTACACTGAAAAAGATAATGACATTCATCCTCAAGAACATTCTCATTATGACGATTACAGGTACGTAAATTTTTTCAGTATGATATAATGTGCCCTCTTCATTGTTCTATCCATCTTAATTTGCACAGTCCATTTAATTAGTTAAACCCGTTGGTAAAGTATAATCAAAGTCACGTTTATAAATGCGATAGTTAAGGCATCTTCTAAATGTCTACCAGTTGCTATTCCAATTTTGAAGAAACTGACCTCGCATTACCAGAAACGGAAACACCTAGCTGCGCAGAAGAGATAATATATAGATGGGGAATCCGGCTGGTTGAGCGATTCTTGGGTTCGAGAATGTGTCAAACCCTACCCTCGTGAGCTTGTAATAAACTGCTCCTTAGAAAGAAAACACGTTTGAACATATGCAAACATAGGTTTTCAATGTGATCACGCCTACCTATAATTATATACAGTCCGATACATATTCAAATTAACACGAGAGTTAATCACATGGCGATAATATGGCAAGCCAAAGTGGGTTTTATTCGTTAATTTCCGATATCGGTAACGGTAATTGTATTTCCGATATCGGCAGTTGTAATACCGATTTTCGATATCGGTAATGCTGTATTTACGATATCGAAATTACAATTTCCGATATCGGAAAAAAGCTATTTTCGGTATCGGAAAAGCCTATTTTCGATACCGGAAATAAACTACACAAATCTGATATCGGAAATTCAATTTTCGATAAGGAAATACAATTGTCGTTATCGAAAATACAATTGCCGTTATCGAAAATGATTCTCTAATACCGATATAGGAAATGCTATTATTTAATAACGGCTCCCTACAGCCTCGTTCCGGATTCAGCACCCTATGTATGTGCTTAAAACCAGGGGCGGATTCAGGTGTGTACGTGTTGTGTGTATGTGCTAGGGGTGGGGGGACGCAGGGGCGTGGTGGTGGGGTGGGGGAAGCATCCGACTTGCTATTTAATACAAAATTATTTTATCGATTTCTCTCTCTCAGCAGACCCTCAGTTTTACAGCAATTTCTCAAATCTCCGAACCCCTTCTATGATACGTAGGCGCGCTACTTACATAGGAATGTTTGTGTTGTAAGATTTCAACGCAATTAAACGTATTGGTCAGATGGGCGTAATAGACAGTTGCAACCCTACGACGATTTGGAGATGGGCATATCATCGGATGTGAACTCAGTTTAAGTCACACATAACAAAAACTGTGACCCGACCGGGACTCAAACCTACGGATTTTGCTATTTGGATCAACGGCGGTAACAACTAATCATTTAATTTCAGATATTAAAAAAAATCTGAGAGAGGATAATTAAAATAATAATTTATTATGCAGATTGGCATTGGGCTTCTCCGGAAGTTTCTCCGCACGTCTTGCACGAAGTCGTCTGCATCTTGCTGCATAGGTGCATTTTCTTGCGCACGAAGTGCAATATTGCCGGTCTCTTCCATGCTTTGTGTCATGGCATTACGTGGTCCGAGTATTAACTTTCATATCCCATCCAACCCCTTCTCCAAGAAGCAAAAACGGGGTTGGCTGGGGTATGAAACAAGAGGTCCAAGAGGGCCTGTAGACGCTCTACTGGCTAACACGGCTCTTATAACATCAATGAAGCGACTGACTGCCATTTAAGTTTTTTTTTGAAAGTTTCGGGCAAAAAACAGCTTTTTAACTTTATCATGGGCCATATATATAACTAAAAAATCTGGTAAAGTTTGGTAAAGATCAGATGAAAAATGAAGGCCCTACCGTATAAGCGAGGTAAAATATAGCATGTTTAACTAAATCAAGAGCCATAACACCTCTGTTACTGGTCCGACTGGTCCAACATAGAGCTAAAAAAAAATAATAAAAAAAATAAAAAAAATAAAAAAAATTAGAGAATAATAATAATCAAATTATTTTTTTTATTTTTTTTTTAAAAAAAATGAATCAATTAAAATTAAAAAAAAGATCAATAATAAAAAAAAAAAAAATCAATTAAAAATAAAAAAAAAAAAAAAAAAATAAATAAAAAAAAAATAAAAAAAAGTAAATCGTAAAAAATTAAAGGAAAAAAAAAAAAATAAAAAAAAAATAAAAAAAAAAAAAAAATAAGAAAATTTAAAAATAAATAAAAATAATAACGTAAAAAAGAAAGTCATAAAATCTGCTAAAGTTTGGCAAAGATCAGATGCAAAATGAAGGCCCTATCGTATGACGAGGCAAATTATAGCATTTTTAACAAAATCAAGGGCCATAACTCCGCTGTGTATCGTTCGATCTGGCTGGTTTTCAAACTTGACCAAGCTTTAATAGACATTAACAATCTGATAAAGTTTGGTAAAGATCGGATGAAAAATGAAGGCCTTATCGTCTTAACGAGGCAAAATATATCATTTTGAACTAAATCAAGGGCCATAACTCCGCTGTTACTGGTCCGATATGAATGTTTTTCGAACTTGATCGAGCTTTCATTGATATTAACAATCTGATAAATTTGCTAAAGATCGGATGAACAATGAAGCCCCTATCATCTTAACGAGGCAAAATATAGCATTTTTAACTAAATCAAGGGCCATAACTCCGCTGTTACTGGTCCAATATGGCTGGTTTTCGAACATGTTCGAGCTTTCAACGTCATTAACAATATGATAAAGTTTGGTTAAGATCGGAGGAACAATGAAGCCCCTATCGTCTTAACGAGGCAAAATATTGCATTTTTAACTAAATCAAGGACCATAACTCTGCTGTTACTGGTCCGATCTGGCTGGTTTTCGAACTTGTCTGAGCTTTCATTAATATTAACAATGTGGTAAAGTTTGGTAAGGATAGGATGAAAAATGAAGACCCTATCGTCTTAACGAGGCAAAATATAGCAATATAGCATTTTTAACTAAATCAAGGGCCATAACTCCGCTGTTACTTGTCCGATCTGTCTGGTTTTAGAACTCATCCGAGCTTTCATTGATATTAACAACCTGTTAAAGTTTGGTAAAGATCGGATGAAAAATGAAGGCCCTATCGTCTTAACAAGACAAAAGTTAACGACGGACGGACGGACGGACGACGGACGACGGACGGACGACGGACAACTCGGCATCCCATAAGCTCTGCTGGCCTTCGGCCAGTAGAGCTAATAAAACCTTAATTTCGGCTTAAAAAGTTTGCATATTGTAAAATTAAAACATTTAGTAGGTAAATTTAAACAGGTTATCGCATTTTTTTAAATAAAAAATGTTTTCAAACATGTTTTATTGTCGAAATATCCGTTATAAAATCCTGCTAATATACGATTTCCCATCGCTTAATGGAATTAAGGCGGGACCGCGTAATGGCTTCGCTATTTACCGCCAACTATTCGCTAGGAGAGCTTCCGCATCCGGGAGCATTTATTTTCTGTGACCAATTTTCGATATCGGAAATAACAATTCCGGGAATACTATTTGCGTGAACGGGAATTGTATTCCCGATATCGGAAATTACCGAATAAAAACCACTTTGGCTTGCCATACGATAAAGAGATTGGAACAACATGACATCTGCATGTGTTAGATAACTTGATTAACTCTAACCAGAGATCTAAGAAGTAGTTTATTACGTCTCTGCTCTAACACTGAAGATGATTAGTTAACTATCAAAAATACAATAAAACTGTGATACAAAGTATCACAAAACTGTGATACAAAGTATCACAGGATACAAAGTATCACATAGCGGCGTAAAAATAATTTCTATGATAGAATATGTAATGGAATTGGGACTAATGAGGTAACAAGACATTTTAAAGTTTAGAACAACTATATTAATGAGACAAATGTGTATGTATGAAGCATGGTATTAAGAAATATGAGAAAATTGAAATGTACCCTTCCGGAAAAAATGGATTGTCCTTTAGTAACCAGTTGATCAACAAAGTGATCCCTATATGCCTGCCATGCTACCTACCACGCAACACAACATGTTATCTATTTGTGTTTAACGACATTTGTGCAACTAGAAATCTTGACAATGTCTCCAAATCAAAAATACCTGCAAGCGCAGAATTGCATATTAATAGCCCGACTCTTTTAAAGGCCTTATAGTGCCAAATGATGCATTTGTTTTTAAAACTGTATTATATATGAGTGCGCTCTGCACATCATTGCACATTTATGGAGATTAATTCTGGTAAATCGAAATAAAAAACATATAGGGTACTTGTATATCCATGATGAAACACAGTCAAAGCCCATACCAATTTACAAAACCAATACCATTTCCAATACACCGTCTTAAATAGTTTGTTTGTTTGTATGGGGTTTTACGTCATTTTCAACACATGTAAGGTTATATATGACGGTCGATTTTTTTGTGGTGGATGCAGACCACCCACTTTTCCTGGGTAGAACCAGTACTGTACACCTCCCGCCATCCGTAAGAATCGACACTTCCTCACTTACAAGTCGAGCTCCCAGAGGGATTCGAACCCACAGCGGTGAGAGTCGAAGGTTTACAACGCAACGTCGTTAACCATTCGGCCACGGAGACGCTCGTCTTAAATAGAGGCAGCCAATTATTCAAGTGCAATAACACTTCACGGAGTTATACAGTTCTATTGATTAGGATATATATATATTTTTTAAGTAGCTATCCCGACAAAAGCAGCCACATTTTACAACATATGTACACCGTTTTTAAACCTACTGACGACGAGGTATATTATATAACTTACATAGTTTGATAAACTCTATAGACACAATATAAACGGCTTTAACCAGCCAAGCCAAGCCCAAAAACTGGAGAGTCGAATTAGGAGTTACCAACTCATTTTATTCATATTCAGTCACGGGTATTTTAAAAACTCGTAAATAAACCTATACTTTTAAATGGCTTATATACATTATTATATGACCTGAACACCTGGATAGAGTTTTGATAAATAGTTTTGATGTGTAATTTTGCCGTCATTTGGCGTGTTAGTTTTTTTTAAGTATTCTGACATATGCTTCTGAAACATAATTATTTAAGATGCCTATATTAACACCATATGCCTACACGGTTATGTCCCCTTATATGCAATCCCATCGAACCGTAACAACATAAACACTCCTAAATATATTTACATGAAACTTTCAGTTTAATATGTTTACACGTTTACCTAGATAGCGCTGCCGTCGAATAATAAATACAGACTTGATACATATGTAAATTATCAATACAAACAATGACATTGATACTGCGAAAGTATTAATAAATACATCCGTTGTTCTTCATTTTTTTTATTATTTATTATTCAAATGTAGCATTGTCCAGATAAAAAGTCTCAACATATTAAACTGAAAGTTCCATGTAAAACAATATGTATGATTACTTTAGTTCTATTGTTTATATTTTTAAGGATTATGTCCCCTTTTGTGTAATCCCATTCGATGAGATTGCATTTGAAGAAGATAACAATTAGAACTTGATAAAAGTGTGTTTTGATCCATACTCATTTTATGTCATACTCAAGGTCATGTGTGTATTGACTAATTCATATATTTATCAAGTATGCATTTATAAATTAAGGGTGGGACTGCCTACATAAATGTGTGAACGTATTTTAACTGCACGTTACTTGTAAAAATATTCAGGATTATTTGAGTTCTATTTTCTTTTCTTTTATTGATGCTCTTTCAATTGTATTCCATTTTTTCAAGGGGACATAATCCTTAATTCCTATTCATAACTTAAATTGTCAGAATGTTGTATTTTGATGAGTTTTAGAAAGTGTTTGAAACGTACGCTTTAACAGTCGCAAAAATGCAGGCCGACATTCTGAATTACTAACCAGGTAATGCATGTATCACGAAAACTGTATTAAATAACATAATTTACCTGAAACGAATGTAACAAACAGTTAACATCTACCTCATTCAAGTAAATAAAAAAAACAATGGAGGAATTTTAGTCAAGGGACGTAAATCTCATTACAATTTGTGGCAGATATAATTTAGTCAACATATAAGAACAAAGACTAGATAAGTATTACGACACACTTTAACCATGAAGTCACAAAAATGCTCTAAAGTGACATGCTCGAATAATTTGTCGCGTTAGTTTTTTAGACTGCAATTTGTTTGCGTCTATTAATAGATTGTGAATGCATATTTATTTGAGATTGAAGCTGTGATTTTGCAACTGACATAGGAAATACTAAGTTTGATTTATTTTTAACTGATTCAAAAAAGAAAATAGCATGCAACTGTACTACCCTGTTTGAATAACATAATGATACAAGGATTAATGAGGGATTGCGAGATGGAGATGATTTGACAAAAATTAACTTCTGCTGGAAAGGAATTGGCTATTCCAGCCAAAATATCCGCCCCCACCCACACCCTCTGAATTTAGACTTCGCACAAAGAAAGTCAACAAAATACCCCCTACATTTTTGTCATTAAAAATATCCTTACAGAAACAAACAAATGCTACCCTGGAAAGCGTTTCTTCAAACCTCAAACCCCCAGAAAATCTACAAAATACCCCCTATGGATTTTTTATATATAAAACAATCTAATAACTAACGAACATTATTGCGACTTTAAGGCGAGTTAGCAAAGAAATTTGTCACGATACTTTTTGGGATATTTTTTCTTATAAGTCGACTTATAAGGGCTTAAAAGTCGTCTTAATAGCTGAAAAAAGTATCGCGACTAAATGATCTCGACGGCAGTTATATGCCATCATATTTCTATAGCCGCGGGATTCAACTAAAACATTCATAATCATTCTCGTATTAAAGCCAGTGATAATCATCACGTTATCTTTTGTTGTTAATGGCGTAACAATTTTAGATGCACGTTCTGGTTACAATGTAAAAATCGATCACAGATAAAACATGTTAAAGATAAGCGCGATAAAAATCAATGATATTTCTCTATTTAGCATATGTATACAACGTTATAATTGCACTTGCTGGTAAGTACTGGGCTTACTATACTGAAAGGAAAAAGAAACGCGACACGGAAATTTTCGCTATATATTGTATATACTGCACACTTAATTCCATATATATTCCAAGGAACTTCCAAGATGCTTTGTAAAAAAAAAGTTGCAGTTAGTTAGAGAAAGGACACAACTGTGATGTTATAGACGTTTTAATCACAGTTCACGTTGTAACAAGAAATTCGTAAATGTTGAAGTTCCTCTTTGAAAAATTGAGCCAGTTTAGTACTGTATTTAACGTAAAGAGTTTGCAAAATGTTGCATCCTAAGTTTGCGCCAAACGCGTACTCTGTCAATAATGAAACTTTGCAGGAATAATATTTGCTGCGTTACGTGTTGTTTTAGTCTTTTTCCGAAAGGCAAGATGTACCATCCGATTAACAGCAGCATATTGTACATACAATATATAGCGGAAATTCCCATGTCGCGTTTCTTTTTTCCTTTCAGTATATATAAAGGAAACGTCGTGGAGATTTATGTTTTGTTTGAATGGTGTTTTACGTCATTTTTAGCTCATTTTAAGCCATATATGACGGTCGACTTTTTTTGTGGTAGAGACAGACTACCCCACTTGCCCTGGATAGAACAAGTATATTTTCTGTATACCTCCCGCCATTCGTAACGACACTTTCTCACTTACAAGTCGAGCTCCTAGTGGGATTCGAACCCGTAGCGGTGAAATGCGAGAAGGTTTACAGCGCAATGTTTTAACCCCTCGGCCACGGATGCCTCCGTAAGAGAATGATATATTGAACAGATAGTATTATAGAATCTTCTTTTGATATTACCCAGCATGCGTGATTCCCTTTGAACAATTATTATTATAATGTTATATAAATTACAAAGAAAAATATATTTGCTGAAAAGCTGTCATTAGTTATTAGTTATTAGTATGAATTATTGAATCTAACATAGTTTATTAAAATACTCAATGCGGATTGGTTAAAGAGCGAGTTTTAAAATTCCTATCAAGACCTCTGACGTCACGTCCATCAACCGTAAGGACGTCATTTTAAACGATTTTAAAAGTCCAAAACAACTATTACGTTATTTTAAAGCCAGATAAGTTCAAACAACAAG
Organism: Cyrtodaria siliqua; assembly: GCA_037043455.1. NCBI lineage: Eukaryota > Metazoa > Mollusca > Bivalvia > Adapedonta > Hiatellidae > Cyrtodaria > Cyrtodaria siliqua. The sequence goes on from JAWPHD010002690.1 coordinate 177,808, forward strand.
GGAGCTCGACGTTTAAAGTGAACAAGTGTCGATCCTTACGGATGGCGAGAGGTATACAGTAATACAGTATTGGTTCTATCCAGGAGGAAAGGGGTGGTCTGCCTCTACCACAAAAAGAAAAAAGAAAAAAAAAAGATCGTCATATATGGTGTAACATGTGCTAAAAATGACGTAAAACACCACTGAAACAAATCTAAATAATAACAATAATCTTCATCGTTACCGACGTCAAAAATATGAAAGTATAATTAATTAATTTAGCTTCATGAAAGGTTCTAAATTCAGCCTCTATCGAACGCGTATTAGACAACCTTAATAACGAATACACTAAGTAGAAGTTGCAAACAATTCCAGGTAATGTAATTACGACCTAACGAGCTGTCTGACTTTAAACGTATGTTTAACATATCTCCAAGGTAATTAAACTGTACTTCTAGCATCAACAGAAGCTACGCTATTGATTTTTATCAGTGTTCCGCCTTACGCATTTTTTCTGCTAAGGATTGCTTATGTTACAAATGTCTGCTTTCGATTTGAATTTTGATATATCTTCTTTATTTGTTGTTGTGTGCGGTGGTGGTGGTGGTGGTGGGGGTGGGGGTGGGGGGGAGTGGGGTGGTTTGATAATTCGATATGATACAAAAAAAATCTCTAAGGATTGTTAATGTTATAAAATTCTTGCTTTATTTTTATCATTTTGTTTAGGAAAAAAAAAGTATTCAAATTAACTATAAATGTGTATTCTCACAATACATATCACTGATTAATCGATATCATGCAATCTTGTTTCGCTAAGGATTGCTTATGTTATAAATTCCTGCTTCTGCTTTAAATTCCTTCTTGTTAGTTTTATCGAATTACTAGGAACAAATAATATTCCAATTAACCACAAATTTGTATTCTTACAATACATATCACTGATTATATAATTTATAATTCAAAACGATATTATCTATACAACGACAGACAACCCAACACTTGTTAAAACTGTAGACTCGACTTTATTTGGTTTGTTAAAGATGAAAATCTCGTATTACAATGCAGAAATAACTATTCAGGTGTTTTCCTCTGTTTGTTATAAGGTCAAAAATAAACAAACACTACATTTTCAGTGTTATATGATAAGGCTTCGTATATTTTAATATCAAATAACCTGCGTTTACATCCAATCGTACTATGCAATACATACGCATCTAAAAACCAGTCTATACGTCCAATCTTAATTATTGAATCTTAGTCTAAACATCCAATCTTAATATCCAATAACCAGTCTATACGTCCAATAACCAGTCTATACTTCCAATCTTAATATCCAAAAGTCAGTCTATACTTCCAATCTTAATATCCAGTAACCAGTCTTTTGATATCCAACGTACAATTCTCCTGTCCAGTAGCCAGTCTATGCATACAATCTTAATACCTGTATCTTTGATATCCAACATACAATTATCCACATATCCAATAGCCAGTATATGCATAGAGTCTTTATACCTGCATCCAATAACCAGTCTTTTGATATCCAACATACAATCCTCATATCCAATGGCCAATATGTACCATCAACTCCGAACTCAACACGACGATATACAAAGGAAACTACATTTTTAAATACATATACGTAATGCACCTTATGTGACAAATTTGGTGTTCAGAGATACATAAAATCTCGTGCCTATTTAAAATAACATTTATTAAACTCGTCGGAAAGAGTAGATATAAAAGTCGAACAGGAAATGCAGCATTCAAGAACCACAGTCAACCAAAAACAGGCATCGAAACAAACAACAAATACAATGATAAATGGGACATCACTGACATAAAAAGGGCTGACAATAGGGCTACCGCCTAGGAACGGTTAGTGGCTGGGTCGGGAGCGGGATGGTGGTGGTTGGTGTGGGGTGGGTGGGGAGTGTGGGGTGTGTGGGGGTGGGTGTGTGTGGTGGAGGTAACTAAGGTCTTCCAATATAACGGAAGGCTTTAGTCTCTAAAAACTAGGCAGCATTAATAGGCAATATATGTATAACAAAAATGTGATCATGTATATGTGAATAAAAAACAAACACTCAACAATTACTAACACTGTGAAAGTGGTCTAACGTATATAGATGAACATAAAGCACTATTTAATAAAACATATATATAATACCGCTGCGGGCTTCCGGTATACAGTTTGACCCGGAAGTAATGTCGTTCGTTGTAATTCCTGTTTCCCGTTCTAACTGTCAGATTACAAGTTCTATTTCGTTTTTATTTCATTATCATTGATGGAATTGCTAGCTATCAGAATTACTCTAAGGTCGCGGAGTTCCAATTTGAGAAATCGGATTTGTCTTAATCCAATATTGCACTCACTGAAGACGCATAATGGAAACCTAAAGACATTGTTACATGTATATGGACTTGTGTCAAACATGTGACATATTGTAGTAGTAACGGATCCATGCAGAGTCATAAAGACACATTACAGTATTTACACTGCCGTCCAGAACGATTAGGCTTAAAAGCTTGTTAACGCCTTACATTTGCTATTAGTGTTGTTTCTTTTTCAAGATTTTGCTTATACACCCATTTCGAGAAGGATCAAATGTATGTGAATGTCCTACTCGTACATGATTGATGAACCATAGGAGGGAGTACTGAAGAAAGATTCAAACTCGACTCCCCACCCTTCACCCCACCAAACCACCCCACCACCACAAAATAGATACAGCCTTTATGTGCTATCCGCATACTAGTGAGAATAAAAAACAAAATAGTGTCACTTTTTATAACAAGCAATCAGTGTATTGTGTTCTTTGATAAGCAAACGAATCTGCCAAATAACGGCAAAATGATACTACCGTGGCCGAATGGTTAACGACGTTGCGTTGTAAACCTTCGCCTCTCACAGCTGCGAATCCCACTGGGAGCTCGACTTGTACGTGAGGAAGTGTCGATTTTTACGGATGGCGGGAGGTGTACAGTACTGGTTTTACCCAGGAAAAGTGGGTGGTCTGCCTCCACCACAAAAACTCGACCGCCATATATAACCTTACATGTGTTGAAAATGACGTAAAACACCAGACAAACAAACTATCCAGGTGTTCATGTCATATAATAATGTATATGTGCCGATTAAAAGTATAGATTTATTCACGGGTTCGTAAAATACCCCTTTTTGAATATGCGTAAAACGAATTATGAGTTAGTAACTCTTAATTCGACCTCCAGTTTTTGGGTTTGGCCTGGCTGGTTAAAGCCGTTTATATTGTGTCTATAGAGTTTGGATTCTCAAAATATGTAAGTTATATTATATATATATATATATATAAATCGTCGTCAATAGGTTAAGAAACGGTGTACATTATGTTGTAAAATGTGCCTGTTGATTCCTTGATAAGGACTTTAAATACGTAAATTGAGAATCATTGATTAAAAACATTATTTTAAGCAACGTGGGCAAGTGTCTTACAGGGAACGTCTTATACCACGGTACTTCACCTACCCTCGCCCGCTTCCATTCCCCACCACCCCATCTTCCAATATATTTCACGTAAGTAAGAAAGTGTCGATTCTTACAGAGGTATACAGTACTGGTTCTAACCAAAAATAAGTGGATGGTCGGACTTCACCGATAAAAATCGACCGTCATACAAAGTCTAAAATTTGCTGGAAAATTACGTTAAACATCATACAAACGTTTCTCTTTGATCCTCCATCGTAACTTTTGTTTGAATAATTTGATTAACTCACTGAAAGTATGACGTATGCCATCATGCCCAAACTTGGAAAATACACGGGCAATCCAGTAATTCGATTCTGCATTTTATTACAACTTAATAGCAAAAGTAAGTGAACGTTATCAACGATCGGTCAGTAGTTTGCGGCTGATAGTAATTAACACCATCGCATTGGATGGATGAGATATGCAAGTATTCAATATAACATCGCGCAATAGTGGGCTTAATTAAGCAGTTGTTGGATACAGTCTGTCCAGATATCGATCCGGTAAGAGCCACAGAATCGTCTAATTCGTCAATATTGCTTTCAGAGTCAACAGTCTGCGACAATGTTTCTTCTCTCGTCCAAGTATGTAATTGTATACTCTGTCACTGCGGAAAATGAACAAACAATGGTGATTCTGTCATCAAATTCATGTCTAGATGGCTCATGAATAAGTGTATATTTCTGTATGCTACTTTTAACTATTAACTAAATTTATACTATTTTGTATCTTTAACTGTTCATTGTATGTTCCAATAAATTTTAATATTTAAACAAAAATGAACATTTACTTGTTTTTAAACTGAGTTCCAATGTTTATAAATAGACCATCTATAAATAGACCATTAGTGAATTTCTTTGAACGTACTTTTAGAGTTAGTTAAAATATGTGATATTACAGTTCTAATTAAAATCAATTTCGTATCTTTCATGTAAACAAATGTTATAAAGTCTGCGTTATCTCAATCGATGAGGCTTGAACCCCGGCCTCAACATAACGGACTGATATACCAGACTATTTTTGTATTTCTGACAATTGAATTGAATTGAATGTTGTTTAACGGCTCATCAACACAGTATCGGTTATTTAGAGCCGCCCCAGAGAGAGGGGAAGGATACATAGGAATCCGGGAACCGTTCCCTACTCTTATTATCGAATAGATTCCTATGGTTCTTTAACGTGCTTCGAGGATAGACCTATACACGGGACCACTCGGTTTACGTCCCCATCCGACGGACGAGGCTAAGGGAAAGTGTCTTGCCCAAGAATACACCGACGAAACTCAGTGACACCACGGAGGATTGAACCCGGGGCCTCCGGTTACAAATCAGTCGGTAGCGCGGCGGATTTGTAACCGAACGCCCCGGGTTCAATCCTCCGTGGTGGAGGTGGGTGGGGGTGGGGTGGGGAATTGGGGTGGGGGGGGGGGTGGGGTGGGGGGGATTGTGGTTGAAAATCTGGTATACACTAAACCAAATTGCTAAGTACCTACCTAAGAATATGTCAATAATATTCTCATTGTTTTGTGTATTTGAGCTTGATTAGAGATACGGTTAAACTGCAAAATAACGAGTGTAAATCGTCTGCTCTGATTGCATGTACATATTTTAAAACTTTTAAGTCAATTTCTTAGAAATAAGTTATAACACTTATACAACTGGGTATTTAGGATTTTATTAAGTACTTCGAATTAGTGAGCTTTCGATGTTCCTAATTCTAAAATATGCCAGTTAAAATTATTTTGACATCATATTTTACTAGCATTACCACTACAAATGCGTTTGCAAAAGACATTTTCGAAATATTTAATGACAGTTACTTAAATTTCAAACAATATTCAATTTAAAGGGAGGTAATTTAAGATTATCCATATTTCATTTTTTTTATAAACGGAGAATCTGCTAAAAATGGGTCAATTTTTTTTTATTTTTTATTATTTCATACCAATTTTAAGAATTTTATATCTTTAAGCGATCTTTGACTCATGTTATTTGTTTTATCAGCACATTTCATGTCACATATCTATTCTAAAATATATTTAAAATAAGAAAATTAGTTAAGATACAAAAGTGAGTAATTAGGAATTTTGTTCAGTGTAATGTTGTATACTGAACATTCAATATAATTAATAAGGTAAAATACGACACAGTCAGTCTGAATTGTATTCCGCAGTATTTATTCCCACTTCTGTTTGCTTCAGCTAGCGAGTGATTATAGTCCGGTCTTACTGCAATCAACTTTCACATGACGCAAGTAAAGCCTTGGTCGTCCATCTTTTTGTCGAGACAAGTGGCTAATCTGCGAATAACGGTTACGCTGGCAGGGTGAAACGCCAGAAGATTACCAATTATTCGCGTCAGAAACTAATAAGCCACGATTTTGTACACATTTGTGAGAAAGACAAATGAGCACGTATTGTGAGAATGAAAACATAGTGTGATTTACAAAGAAACGCTCACATTAGGCCAACTGACAGCACAAGTGTGAGTTGTGAACATTTGAACGAAAGATCAATTGCAGTATGGCAGATGGGGTGTTAATAGTATATACGCTAGTAAACCTTCCCCGACAACGGGCCCATTATGTGGTCCCGCCTTAATTCCATTAAGCGATGGGAAAGCTTATATAAGCAGGCTTTTATAACGGATATTTCGACAATGAAACACATTAAAAATATTTTTTACTGAAAAAATGCCATAACATGTTTGAAATTACCTATTAAATGTTTTAATTTTACAATATGCAAACTTCTAAAGCCAAAATTAAGATTTTATTTCAATACCCCAGCCAACCCCGTTTTCGCTTCTTGGAGAAGGGTTTGGATGGGGTATGAAAGTTAATACTCGGACCACGTAATGTGCTTCTCATTATATACCCGAAAGAGGGTGTAAAATTACAGAAAGATTTTTTGCATACAGACATACCGGATAAGGTTATACGCTTTTTATATGGGTGATGGAAAACCTGATCTTACACATGGGGGAAGATAAAAGTCGTGCGCTGATATCAACAAATACATTTGCATGACGCCATTATCTAAATAAACATGAAAAACGTTGGTAGCTGGCAACGTCAATACAAAGAATGTAAATGGATATGCAAGAAAAAGAATCAATCATGGGTGTCCGGTTCAGATAGAGTAATTCCAACTCTAGAGTTATTCCACTTCTCGGTATAACTGTTTTAATCGGAACCTCGGCACAGTCTCGTTTCCGATAAAAACAATTATACCTCGAGTTGGAATTCCCGATCTTCACCGGATACCCATGAAAGATTCTTATATTCCCACGCACCATTGTCAACAAGTCTAACAAAATATGAAAACGGATCACAAGGTGGCCATCAAACTCAACGCAGTCCTAGGAATATACATATCATATGTGGCTATACAAAGGGATACAGATTTATTGCCCTTTCTTAATGAAGTAATCAAGTTAAACAGATAAAAAGCAAATGCAATGACAGGGTTACCGCCTTATCCTAATAAAATAATCAAACTGGGAAGACAAGTCTAATAACGAAGCCAACAACTAACGCAATCATACAAAATATTTTTTACTGAAAAAATGCCATAACATGTTTGAAATTACCTATTAAATGTTTTAATTTTACAATATGCAAACTTTTAAAGCCAAAATTAAGATTTTATTTCAATACCCCAGCCAACCCCGTTTTCGCTTCTTGGAGAAGGGGTTGGATGGGGTATGAAAGTTAATACTCGGACCACGTAATGTGCTTCTCATTATATACCCGAAAGAGGGTGTAAAATTACAGAAAGATTTTTTGCATACAGACATACCGGATAAGGTTATACGCTTTTTATATGGGTGATGGAAAACCTGATCTTACACATGGGGGAAGATAAAAGTCGTGCGCTGATATCAACAAATACATTTGCATGACGCCATTATCTAAATAAACATGAAAAACGTTGGTAGCTGGCAACGTCAATACAAAGAATGTAAATGGATATGCAAGAAAAAGAATCAATCATGGGTGTCCGGTTCAGATAGAGTAATTCCAACTCTAGAGTTATTCCACTTCTCGGTATAACTGTTTTAATCGGAACCTCGGCACAGTCTCGTTTCCGATAAAAACAATTATACCTCGAGTTGGAATTCCCGATCTTCACCGGATACCCATGAAAGATTCTTATATTCCCACGCACCATTGTCAACAAGTCTAACAAAATATGAAAACGGATCACAAGGTGGCCATCAAACGCAACGCAGTCCTAGGAATATACATATCATATGTGGCTATACAAAGGGATACAGATTTATTGCCCTTTCTTAATGAAGTAATCAAGTTGAACAGATAAAAAGCAAATGCGATGACAGGGTTACCGCCTTATCCTAATAAAATAATCAAACTGGAAAGACAAGTCTAATAACGAAGCCAACAACTAACGCAATCATACAAAACACTAACGAGAATAAACATTTCCGAAATAAAGTACTACCCTCCGGAATTAAATGAATAAAGTACTGCCCTCTGGAATATAAACCAAACAAATCAGTAGGAGCCAATAAGCACATTCCAATTAAAGGCGCGATAAGAGGACATCAGAAACCGATATCAGACGACATCCGTCATCCAGGTTTAGGGAGGAAAATATCTTACTGTCCCCTGAGGTATTATATTTGTCGCAAAGTGAGGATAACTATAAACTGTATAACGGCCTTCCAGCAGACGTGAATGTGGTTGCGATGTTACAGGATCAGAGAAAACATACTTAAAGTGGCACTTGATAATCTTGAAGTCTTTATCAAGCATTAAAATTAGCCTCTCGATTTATCTGCTTGCATATATTTAAATAAAATTAAAGTTTTCAACTTTTCTTCGTTATTCTACCATAGGTTTGAATATATTATTGCTGAAATGTAATCAACAGTTAGTAATATGCATACACATTTTTTTTTGCTTTATACTATTCCTATTATTAATATTAATGATTGAACAAACGCAATAGATAAACTAACGGGACGCCGCGAATTTTTAAAAAATCGAGATTGCCCTGTGTCCCTTTAAATAATTTATATTTCAGTTTGTGGTCATTAATTAGGCTTCGATTCAATTTCAGTTTTGCAACATAGCGCAACGAAGAATCCAAATCCAGGCCTCCGAATCAATCTTTAGTCGTATACAAAGACTAGCAATGAACTTCCGGTCCATTTGATCATGCATCATGTTTGTTTAAGATTCAAACGATCGGTTAGGTCACCAAGATAAGGAATTAAAGGCCAGGGTTGAGTATAAAAAAACCCAAAATGGCCCCAGAGAAACTTGTCTGATCATGTTATGCATTATGCTGCGCAGAGAGGTTTAATCACACATTTCTAACTAATAAAGCATTTTTAAATCATAACATTTTGCAAGCACATACACTAAACATTACTCTATACAGATATATCAAAGTAATTATATAATGTATTTATTTTCTATACTTTCTAGATCAAAACTTTATTCCTAACTGTCAATTTTTTTAGTGTATCTATTAATAGACCCCATTTGTTACATAATTTTAAAAAGTGCCATGGTGACGAGTTCTTGGGTATATTTTGTACAATTTCGTAAAGAAAAGTTTTGACATGTTAAAAAACAGATTTACATCTACATTACATGAACATTTTGTTGAATTTAAACAAAAACGGTTGAGAGCACTTTTTCGCGTTTATCACTCCTCGTACACCTATCAATGTTATGCCCCACCGGAACTTCAGACATGATTGCCGACACGCCGGATTTAGAATACCGCGCAAGACTGCGGATCAAGACAAGACAAGAAAAGTTCCATAGCCATGAAAATAGACAAACGTCTTTTTATTCTGGGTTGGGCATTATACATCAAACTTGAGAATATGTCTTATTCCCCGTGGTAAGCTCTCGGGCTTGCTAGTGCGGCAAACATTCAAATGTGTATTACTTTGGTATACTATTATCCAAAATGAACAGAGTTTATAAAAACTTGGTTGATTCTCACTGGGTTACCTGCTGGACTATGGACGCCCTAATGTTGAGCGTCTTGACATTTTATGAACACATATTACGCTTCTGCATAGTATGATCGATTTTGGTCGACGATAAAGCACAGGGTATAAAAGGATAAACGCTTAGGGCGTATATTTGGTCTAGTGGTAACGAGTTTGACTGTCAATACATGGGTCGCAGATTCCATCCTCCGCTTCTATAACTAAAACTACCAAGTCTTAAAAGTCTACTAAGACGTAAGACCGAGGTCCCGTTAAAGTCTTTAACGGATTTTGAGTTATGGTCCAAACAAAATTTCCCTATATAACAGAGTAAATAAAGTAACAAAATCCCATAACTCCACTTTTACTTTACCCAGAGTTATGATTCGTGCACTCTGCACATCCACTCTCTGCCCTTAATCAATGTTTCAAGTTTCATTTGATTCTGTCATATGTTTTTTTAGTTATTTATGGTTCAAACAAAATTTTCCTAAAATAGTATATACTATATAGTAAATAAAGCCACAAAGTCCCATAAATCCACTTTTAGTTTACCTAGAGTTATGGTCTCTGCACTCTGTAAATCCACTCACTGCCCTGTATCATCAGTGCTTCAATTTTAAATTGAATCCCATAACATTTTCCAGGCAAAAGATCCATTATATACTATATATTAATTAACTAATTATTAAATCAAGGGCCATAACTCTGGTGTTACCAAAGCGATTCCAACCATATTTGAGCAAAAGCGAGTCCACATAGGGACAAACATTTGTACAAAATATTACGTGTATATGTCTTATGGTTATCAAGATATGGCTCCGGGCGGACGCGCGAACGGACGGGGGATAATAACATACAAACGTTTTTCGTCAATCAATGTTCCTCAAGCAGTCAAGAAGGCTGTTGGGTTCATTGTTTTTCCTGTCTGTATTTGCGTGTTTTGCAATTTAATAACTACGCTGTTTGTTTTAAATAGAGTATATAGAACCTATGACGCGCCGTCAATATCCGGAGGGTAGTTTCGCAATTGCCACTGGAACACGTTTCCCCACAGGGTTTTTTCGTGTGCGGCGTTGCTACCTGAAGAAATAATAAAGTGTTTCTGTTGCGGAATATTAGAAGGATTCATAAATTATCTTCCTTGTACAATTGTTAGCCCACTTTTTCTTGCATAACGGATAAGGATATCCGTCATTTTACCGGGGCTAGATATTTCCATCTCACCCTAGGGTCGAGATAAAATTCACGCGAGCCAACATCCGGTATGCAGGAAAACATGCAAAACGTAAGTAGATGGTGGCGTCAACGCACAACATGTCTCTGATATGCAAGAAAAAGAATCTATCATGGGTATTCGGTTCATATAGGGAATTCCAACCCTCGGTATAAGTGTTTTAATCGGAACCTCGGCAGTGCCTCGGTTCCGATAAAAACACTTATACCTCGGGTTTGAATTCCCTATCTTCACCGGATACCCATGAAAGATTCTTATATTCTTATACATTGTATGATTGTTTTGATAACGACTGCATTAGACGACGTATTCTTAATGACTGCGAAACACGACATATTCATTAAAAAAAAAGCTCTTCTTTGAGTAAAGAAATAATTTATTTTCGGACGAAGTGAAGGAGAAAATAAAATACTACAAACAATACCAGAAATTCAAAATCATGAATCGCTCATGATGGTTTACAAGTCTAGGACATATATGTATGCCATAGATTTCATATATATACATATACTTACATATTAAAAGTAACTATTAACAGCGTACGCCTAATCCGCCTCTTCCTTGAAACCGCCTATGGAAAACATGCGTACGTACAGAAATGTGTGAAACGCACTACTAAAATTTATAAAACACTTTAATAGCACATTTAAATACTGTTTACAAGCTTCGGAAATGATGTCAGTGTAACATTTACGACAATGTAAGGTTGCTGCAATTACCTAAATACACTTATTAATATTATAAATATAGTGCAGTAGCAAAATCCAACACTTTCCAAAGCTTCGGAAATGATGCCAATGCCAGTGTAAAATTTACGACAAGGTGTTGTAACTTTTGTTTCAAGTAAAATATTGTAACAGATAGCGTAGACGTTGTAACTTTTATCACAACTACATTTTGTTAGAACACAAATTGAAACTTTTACGGACGGCTACAACAGATAGCGACGTTGTTACAAATGGTGTTCCTGCATACATATTTCCCATCGCTACTTGATCATTGAAAAAGCATGGGAATCTTGTTTATTTACTGACTACATGCGCCATGGCCGATCACCTCCGGTTTATAAATTGAGGCCCGCTTGTAGTTTGTTCTTTGTCTTACATTGCTATATTTGTCTTGGGTAAGAAAAGCTAAGCACAACTTTGTAATTTAGAAAAGCATATTCATAATTTAGCTAGTTTAAATACAAAACTTGTCTGATATTTCTTTATTGTTTCTAGAACAAGACTGATAGCACAGCATTAACTGAACAACTTTCTGTTGTGTGTTTATATTTTACTGAATACAAAAAGGCTTTATTGGGTGGGCCTCCTAATCTGAATCAACATTGAATATCACAATGTTCTCATGAAATTGCATGGCTAACAGTGATTAACAGTTACCTATAGAAATTCTCTTCACCCTCCCCAAATACAATAGGCTCGAAATATACTGAAGGGATAAAGAAACGCAGGGTAAACTTTGAAGATGATTCTAGGTAAGATGTCGAGTATAATGTTCAATATTTTTAAGTAAGAATGAAGATTAATGCATGCAGAACAAACTTCAAAAACAATGATTTGTGTCTGGTAAGTGATTTAGGAGTAATTGAAGGGAATTGAAGGGGACCCCCTGTAATATGAAATCGAAATGGACTGATGCTGGGAACTGGCTCGTCAATATTGAAGGGAATTGAAGGGGACCACCTGAATGTGAAATCGAAATGGACTGATGCTGGGAACTGGCTCGTCAATACCGGAATTGAAGGGACCCCCTGTAATGTGAAATCGAAATGGACTGATGCTGGGAACTGGCTCGTCAATACCTTCAATTACTCCTAAATCACTTACCAGACACAAAATTGTTTTAGAGGTTTGTTCTGCATGCATTAATCTTCATTCTTACTTACGAACGGGGGACATACACGGTATTGACGAGCCAGTTCCCAGCATCAGTCCATTTCGATTTCACATTACAGGGGGTCCCCTTCAATTCCCTTCAATTACTCCTAAATCACTTACCAGACACAAATCATTGTTTTTGAAGTTTGTTCTGCATGCATTAATCTTCATTCTTACTTAAAAATATTGAACATTATACTCGACGTCTTACCTAGAATCATCTTCAAAGTTTACCCTGCGTTTCTTTATCCCTTCAGTATATGTCCTTAAGACGTTTAATAAAGAGTGTATGAAAGGGATTAAGACCTAGGATCTGATGAAGTTTGTAAATCTCCTCCCCACAGAAGTCAGGTTGTGATAGTCATTGTGGTAGAGGAGTTCTTAAATTACTTTTATATTTTAAAAGTAGATCGTGGTTACGATAATACTAGTTTGCAAAGGTTTTTCGAGAAGTTTATGTTAACGGTAACTCTTATGGAGTAGCTTCTTATTTATTCAAAGATTACGAATATTAAAGTCCTCTACTCGACTACAAGCTGTAGAAAAACAAATAAGTTGAGTAACATAGACCCCCATTAAAAGTAGCTTGGGGAACATCCCAATCTAACTGAGGATTATTAACAATATCAAAATTACAATCATCTCTCTTGTCATAGATTTTACTAATTATTTCTCCAGTTTCAATATACGTGATAGAGAGAGGTAAATCAAGAAAAGAAGCAACCTTATCAGAAATGTTAGCTCTGTTGAGCTGAAGTTATTTATGATCGATGGTAGTATCATAGTAGAAAAGAAATAGAGAATATTATGTCAGTGCCTTTTACTATCAAGTTTATTAGGCGAGGCTTAAAAAACTAATAATGGCGAGGCTCTGTCGATAACGTTACGTACAATAAACGCCAAGGGATTCCGCATCGATTTGCTTTATTGGTCAGTGCCTAATTAAAGCAAAATTTAATAGGTCACCCCTTTATTATGCAGAAAAGTGCATATCTGCATGATAAAGGATTATCAATGTTCAATGTGTCATCAAGATAACGGAGAATTGTCATAAAAGACTTCTATTTTCGTCGTCATTGCAAAGATTAAATCGTGTGTCGGAGACGACGTACTTAGCTAAGTCATTAACCACCGCTGTACTACAAAAACGTTCATGCAATCATTTTGCAATCAAATCAATTGCACATTCCTTTTTGCCTTATCTCTCCTTATAAATACATGATAACGATGTTTATGTACCATGCATGTTGTGGTTTTAATGTAGTAGAGTGACGTGTTGTGTCGTCATATATACAGGTGTTTACAGCTGTTTAAACCGCAGTATTTGTAAAAGGAATACCTATGGGTTGCATCAGCGTTTAATGCTTGAAGATTGCTCGAAGCTGCATGTTTTTTTTTTTGCTTTTTGCATCAGGTTAATTAAACGCATGCTTCAATATCAAAGACGGAGCATTGAGATCCTTTATAATTTTCTCTCGGCATGCATTCCGACAATATGTTTTGTGTCTATAACTGCGAGTAACTAACTTTGCACTTCGTAATACTTTCATTGATGTTCTTAATTCAGAATATGCAATCATGTTGCAATGGAATCAATTGCACATTCCTTTTTTCATTACCTCTCTTTGTAAAAAAATAAAATAAATACATATACCATGCATGTAATAGAGTGACGTGATGTGTCGTCATATATAGACTTCAGGCACAGGTGTTTATCAGATTTCTTGTATACGAATAACTATGAGTTTCATCACCATTTAATACTTGACTTATGATTGCTTCTAGTTGCTTGTGAAGGGTTTAATCTAATGTTGGTAGAACTTGTTACCCAACCCATTTGTCATTATAATATGTCTATCGTATATATGTTTATATTTATTTGCTCTGTTTGTAAAATATTGGCAATAAAATATGTTTAAATAAAAAAATAATCTAGTTGCTTGCATATTAAAAGCATGTTTCGTTATCAACGATTCAAAGTGTTGAATGTCATATGTTGAATGTCGTATGCCGAATGTTGTATGTCGCGTATTCACTTTGAAGGATGTTTTTGAATGTTGTTTTTCGAATGTTGTGTGTCGAATATCGTATGTCAAATGTTGTATGTCGAATGTTGTTTGTCGCCTGAAACGAAATTCTCTTTGAAAAAATGTTTTTTGAATGTGGTATGTCAAATGTCATATGTTGAATGTTGTATGTCAAATAACGTATGTAGAATGTCGAATGTCGTATGTCGCGTGAAACGACATTGACTTTGAAGGATGTTTTTGAATGTTGTTTTTCAAATGATGTATGTCGAATGTTGTATGTCGCGTGAAACGACATTAACTTTGAAGGATGTTTTTGAATGTTGTTTTTCAAATGATGTATGTCGAATGTCGTATATCAAATGTTGTATATCGAATGTTGTATGTGGCGTGAAATGACATTCTCTTTGAAGAATGTTTTTGAATGTTGTATGTCAAATGTCGTATTTCAAATGCCGTATGTCGAATGTTGTATGTCGCGTGAAATGACATTCACTTTGAAGGTCGTATGTCGAATGTCGTATTTCGAATGTTGTATGACGCGTGAAATGACATTCAATTTGAAGGATGTTTTTAATGTCGTATGTCGAATGTCGTATGT
This sequence comes from Cyrtodaria siliqua, assembly GCA_037043455.1. Classification (NCBI taxonomy): domain Eukaryota; kingdom Metazoa; phylum Mollusca; class Bivalvia; order Adapedonta; family Hiatellidae; genus Cyrtodaria; species Cyrtodaria siliqua. The sequence goes on from JAWPHD010002690.1 coordinate 193,012, forward strand.
CGATTGCCGTATGTTGAGCCAACTTCTCGCAGCTGTCTTTTTGTAGAACGTAGATCAGACGCTTGGCCACGATATTGGCTGGAATGCGCTTTACTTAGCCGTAATTTACAGCAAAGAAATCGGTGTTTGACTGTCGCTTATATGAGTGAAACTGTACATGCGCAGTGAAGCAGTCTACCTTTGTTATACATCGGTGTGAACTCGGTGTTTTGTCATACATCTATCCACTCGTGTCTACTGCTATTTGTTCAAACTGTATACTATTGTGTATACTATTGTGATACACTAATCATCACCTTAGATTACAATGTAGATATGATTGGTACGTACGGGTCGATTCGTCGTATTCGGTACACGGTATCATGTTATGTATAATTATCTAGGTGTATTTAAATAACATTATAACAGAAAATGTCAGTGCATGCCTACATTTTATTTTACAGATGTCGCATTTCTAGCTGTCAATGGCAAAGGCATGTATTTGGGTAGATTTAACTTTAACATATACACACTATACCATTACTAGACTATACACACTATACCATTACTAGACTATACACACTATACCATTACTAGACTAGTATTACTAGTTTAGTGCGTGGTCTAGTGGTAGAGCGCCGAACTCTAGATCGAGAGGTCGTGGGCCAGATCCTCGCCGCGGCCACGTTATTTATCCTTGAGCAAGATAATTAATCCACATTGCTTAGTTCTGGTTCTATCCAGGAAGCCATCGTGAGTGATTAATCTAAGTTGCAAGAACTTGTTTCACAATGGCGATCGATGAAAAATAAATAGGTTTAAACTACCATTACTAGAACGCAATATGATATAATCAATGCTACATGTCAAGATGTGGATGGCAAACACATGTCGTCTGGTAGCACATTGTTTAAACTATACGTTCTTTCCGCGTACTCCTACCATCTTAATCCTATTATTAGGCCTAACTAGATAGATTCATTACCCTATCGACAATTCTTATTGTTGGCATAAATCATGTGTATCGGTAATATACTGACAGAAATTAGTTTAGCACGTTTTTTTGCATATCTAGCTTAGAGAAAACTCAATGGGATTTACCATGTTATTTATGTGCTAAACTTATTTCTTTCAGTATAGAAATATTGTACTAGCTTGAAAAGTGTAGTGCTAAGACTTTAGATTTGTTTGTTTGTTTGTTTGTAGTGTTTTACGTTATTTTACATATGACAGTCGATTTTTTATGGTGGAGGCAGACCACCTACTTTTCCTGGGTAGAACTAGTACTGTACACCTTCCGTCATCCTTCAGAATAATGTAAGTGGTTGGAGTATCTTGTCTAAGGCGTGGTATGACTACATTACTGTTAAAAGTGAAGTTAACTCATACACAAGTGCAAACGTATGTATACATGCATTCACGCCCGCCCACCCGCCCGCCCTCCCAAACATATATACACACATACTATACATACGTAAATACATACATATCTTTGTACGCACACTTTATAAACAGCCCTCGTTTAGTCGTGAAGGGTGGTATGTGTTTTTATCATTAAGCAAAATATGTGTTTTTGTCATTAAGTACAGCATACATCAGTGCCAATGTACCGTACTGCTCTGCAATCGCTTACCCTTCAATGGCTTACATGATACCAGGCGAAAACCAAACATGCGCTATTGTTTTAGATATTGCAACCGGAAACAATGCCAGAACATTTCCATTTAACATATACTTATTCAAATATTTAATGTACTTTAGTAGTATAATCTACCGAAGTACATTAACAATACGTTTAAATGGATCGTTTTTTAAATGAAATGTTTACCATCGGAGTATATGAAAGTTGGTTAACGTTGGTTTTGAAAGTACTAGAAAAATATTATGGTCAATTATATGTATAGATATATTAATATATATATATAGATTAGTAAGTAATGATACCTTAATTAAAAAAGTTGATGACTGTATAATTTGGGTTAATTAACGGGAGTTTCATTTAATTTAAAAGATGATGCGTATTTATGTTTATGCTACAATATACCTATGGGGAGTGGTAGAGTTTTATTCGAAGATAACATTATTTTCGATACTATTTTGAATGACTTTATTTTTTTCGAAAACTTGGCCGGCAATAAATGTAATTTTATTATATGTGGTGATATGAACGTCAGAACGGCAATCCGTTGTTATTTTGTCGAAAATGACTCTTTACATATATCTGATATTTTACCAGATAACTATGTTGTTGATACGCCAGCCGAACGTTTTTCCTTGGTAGAGACTTATTAGATTTTTGTATAAATACTGGACTTATGATAGTTAATGGTCGGGTAGGGAGAGATACGTTTATTGGAAGGTATATTTGTATAAAAAATAAAGTAAGTAGTGTAGTAAACTATGTTTTATGTAGAACAGATATTTTTAATTTATTCTGTTTTTTTTGCATGAACCGACTTTGCTCTCTTATCACTGTGTTGTGAGTTTTTAAGTAAGTGCAAAACCAGTTATAAGTGCAAAACCAGTTATTGAAGAAGATGTAGAATATTTAAGTGGTAAACACATAAATTTTATTTACAAGTGGGATAATGCTAAAAAGATAGATTATATTGATGGTTTTAACCACCCACATATTAGAGAAAAACTGAGTCATATAACTGAAGAGTTATCAGATATTCAAACACCGGATGAGTTGGATGTTAATTTAGATGCATTCTATGAAATTAATAGTGAAGTATGTATGAATAAATGAATGAATGGTGTTTTACGGCACGTCGACACATAAATAGGTCATATTGTGCGCAAAAACTGATGAAAGGTGATGAAATGAAGTAGGATTTAAAAATTAATGTAAATATATAAAGATAAAACTATTTACAAATAAGGGATGATATGGTAGTAATATAAGCTATATATGTAAATCAACAAATGACCGTCAACGGATATATAAATAAGTAAATATATATAAGAACAGTGAAGTATGTGACACCTTATTTAAGAAATAGGGTGAATAAAACAGAACGCACATGCTTGGGTAATAAATGTATAAACAATCAAAAGTGGTTTGATGAGTCAGGTAAATGAAAACGAAAATAATTTTATCAAATGTTAAATATATATAGACCGGATAAAAACGACTTTTATGACAAAACACAAACTCAGAAACTAGAAAAAAAACGCGTTTCAAAAATGCAAAACAATACTGGAATATGCTTAAAGGCGCAACGTTACACAAAAAATCAAAAAGTTATCTGTTGATCACTTTGCAAGATATTGTCAAGCTTTAATGATCCAAATGATGTATTTTACCAACCGGATGATGACGTTTTATTATTCAATGAACGATATTTAAATGGGGAATTATAAGAAATGTTTGAAGAATTAAACACTGAGAGATAACTAAAGCGTGCGAACAATTACTGAAAATGGGGGCCCCGACAACATGATTAATGAATGTTTTCGTTACGGCAATGATAATATAATTGTTTTACCTTATATTTTAAATTATTCAACAATGTGTTTAATGTAGGTTACTTCCCAGATAAATGGACCGACGGTTATATTGTACCATTACACAAAAAAGGTAGTATTGATGACGTTAACAATGACAGGGCTATTACACTTTTAAGTACATTTGGCAAACTGTTTACACGAATTTTAAACATATAGGTTAAATGATTGGGTCGAAAAGTTTTATGTTTATGTAGAATCGCAATCTGGATTTAGAAGGAATATGGGAACTGTTGATAATATGTTTTATATTGCCCGGCATTAAACGAGAGTACCATTGACGAGGGGAAAACGTCTATTTGCTGCGTTTATAGATTTCACAAAAACTTTTGATTACATAGTGAGGGATATTTTGTGGTTAAATTGATTAAATTTGGTGTAAGGGGTAAAATGCTTAATATTATTAAATCTATGTATACGTCAGTGAAATCGTTTGTTAAATACGATAATGAGGTAAGTGAAGAATGTTCGTGCTACCTAGGGTAAGACAAGGGGGATGTTTATCACCTTTTTTATTTGCTATGTATTTAAATGACAAGATTATCTCATTAGAAATGACTTTAAAGGTATTGACGTTGGTTTACTGCAGATGTTCGAACGCAGACGATATTATTATATTTTTCTAATACCGATCAATGCCTACAGAAAGGAGTAGATGTGTTACATGATTATTGCAGTAGGTAATTACCATAAAAAACAAAATCATGATATTTAGAAGTGGGGGATTATTACCAAGAAATTTACATTTTATGTATGATGGTAAAAATATAGAAATTGTAAACCATTTTACATATTTGGGTATTGTTTTTACTACAGGTGGGTCATTTTCTACCACCTTTGATACGTTAGCTGGTCAGGCAGGCAAAGCCATGTTTAAACTTAATATATATTTACACAATTTTACGGAATTATCTGTTAAGCATGTGTTTGATCTATTTGATACACTAATAAAACCAGTATTACATTACGGATGCAACATTTGGGAGTTCTTAAATGCAGACGTAATAAACGAGTACATCTTAGTTATTGTAAAAGTATATATATGGGGTTAAAAATCCTCTCAAAATGATTGTGTGTATGGTGAACTAGGCAGGACACATTTAAAACAGCACAGATTAATAGCTGTGATTAAGTACTGGTTAAAAGTTTTAAATTTTGAAAGCAATAAATATATAAAAGCTGTTTATAATATGATGCTTTGTGACATTGAGATGAGGCCTAATAAGAAAAACTGGGCATCAGCAGTAAAATACTTGTTAGAGAGGATGGGTTTCTTTTATATGTAGTTATTTCAGGGGGTTGGAAATATGAGTATGTTCATATCAAATTTTAAACAAAGATTATCAGACACTTTTATTTGAACATGTTCAAATAAGAAAATTTAGAGTCGGTGCGGCTAGATCGAGAATGTCCTCCCATAGGTTACACATACAAGCAGGTCGTTAGCATAAGCCACACAGTATTCTATTAATGGGCGAAAATGTCGTATATGTGACGTTCTAGAAGACGAATACTATTTTATATTGGAATATACTTTATATAAAAACTAAGGACAAAACTTTTCAATCGATACTATTGGCAACGACCAAATATTCCCACATTTATAGATATAATTTAGAATTGTTGACATCAGAAAAGCTTACTACTGTAAAGAATGTGGCTACTTATGTATTTGATGGTTTTAAAATTCAAAATGACATATATTACAATCAATAAATACCAGGTACTCTCCCAAGAGGTACTCTAACAAAAATACTACTGTCTGTGACACGTGGATTTGAAGAATGTTTCTCTTTTAAACAATTAGTTATAGTAAAACTTATACAATGTTAGAAATATCATAATTGAAACTGATTTAGAATGTTATTATATTGTACAAAAATTGATATTATGTAATGTTTGTTATTGCCATCGACCTCTGCAATTAAAATTAGTTGTGTATTTGTATACTCATGGACCAAATGGTCTACTGTATTTGTTGAATAAAACTATATCGGAGTCTTATGACGATAACATTATATTCGAATATCTAACTAATGTTATTTGTTTTAAAATAAACATAGTTAGAGAAAAAAACAAATATTTAGATAAACCAGTTAATGAACTTTTTAATCGCACCAAATTGTACACAAAAAACAAGTGAACTAGCAATAATGTATCAAATAAACAATGAAATGTAACCGAAGCAAAGATTAAAACGCCATAAGACGTTACAACAGATATGTTGGTTCCACGCGGCTCACTTTATATAAATAACATAGAGCTATGAAGCGGCCTATAGAAAATACAGTGTGCGGCTAGACGTCATCCGCAATTTCCGACGAGTACTGTATATATCCCGTCAAATAAATACTGAAAAGGAGATCCACTGGAAGCAACAAGCACAAACAAAAGAGAAAAGTAGCATACTCGGTGTTATTGAGTCTGTTCATGAGAGGTAATACAATTTGCATCACCAATACACCTCACCCCATCCACCCTCCCCTAGAGTCGGCTTAAGTAGCTGTATACGTTAAACTTTCTAACTTTAACCATGTACAATAGTTGTAAAACATTTTGAAACATTGCAATAAAGTACCGAGACTTATAAACTCATCAAACAGTTCAGTAATTCCGATGGAGCTGTTAGAAAAAGATAAACATTTATTTTGTTAACGACCCTCATATATGTATCACACACTAGGTGCGTTAGGGTGGGTATTTTCTAAGTGTTGAATAGGTGTAATGCGTTTATAATACTTCAGCTATCTCAATATATCATCTGCAGTGGTCTGAACATAACTAAAGAGATTTGTGTTTTATTTTATTTTATACTCATTTGCAAAAAGTGAAAAGAAAGCTATATAACCGCTGATACGGAAGGTAGTCTAAGGCAGAATATACTCTCATTGGGGAGCCAGTCTAATACACTGTCACTGGGGAGCCAGTCTAAGACACTGTCACTGGGGAACCAGTATAATATACTCTCATTGGGGAGCCAGTCTAATAGGGGGCACTCCACAGTTTAATGTCCATTTCTTAATAATCAAACCCATGACAAGGCCTTGAGCAAAATAAATACACCCTCATTGGATCATACATTTCTTTTAAGACCATTAAATTACCAATGTTTGCATACCAAATAAAAATACTAACCAGATTTTCTTTACATTGTTTGCCTCATTTCTTTAAGATTATCCTCCCCCACCTCTCAAAACCAGCTTAAAATGCAACTTTACCAATATTTCAAATGTCAATAAATAACAATAAAAAAAAATCCTCAGCATATCCACTCATCATGCTCTTGCATATCAGGAAATACTAAATATTACATACATTCACCGGCTTTAAGAAGTTATTCCAAACTGATAAACCCGTGAGGCAAAATCAGCCAATTTGCTAGTTTTTGGAAGTTTTTGATAGTTTCGCATTTTTCTATTTATATCCCCCCAAAAACCCAAAGAAGGCATATTCTACCATATCAAAATAAACTTATAGGTACTCAAAACTGAAAAAAACCAGCAAACATGTCACTTCATAATTATTATTAATACCATCCATGGACCTAAAATATGCTTGTTTTCTTTCTGATAAACATGGACATTCGTGCGAAACGGAGGACTGCCGCTAATACACTCTCATTGTGGAGTCAGTCTAACACACTCTCATAGGGGAGCCAGTATAATCCAATCTCATCGAGGAGCCAGTATAACACTCTCTCACTGGGGAGCCAGTATAATATACTCTCATTGGGGAGCCGGTCTAATATAGTCTCATAGGGGAGCCAGTCTAATATACCCTCACTGAGGAGCCAGTCTAATATACTCTCATAGGGGAGCCAGTATAATGCACACTCATTGGGGAGCCAGTCTAATACACTCTCATAGGGGAGCCAGTATAATACACTCTCATTGGCGAGCCAGTCTAATAGACTCTCATAGGGGAGCCAGTCTAATAGACTCTCATTGAGAGCCAGTCTAATATACTCTCATTGGGAGCCAGTCTAATACACTCTCATTGGGCGCAAATCTAATACGCTATCGTTGGAGCCGGTCTAATACACTCTCATTAGGGATCCAGTCTAATACACTCTCATTGGCGCAAATCTAATACATTATCATTGTACACTCTCATTAGGGATCCAGTCTAATACACTCTCATTTGGAAGCCAGTCTAATACACTCTCATTTGGAAGCCAGTCTAATACACTCTCATTTGGGAGCCAGTCTAATACCCTCTCATTGAGAACCAGTCTAATACCCTCTCATTGAGAACCAGTCTAATACCCTCTCATTGAGAGCCAGATTCACTCTCATTGATTTATACGCTTTTCCAAGTTATGTATAAACGTACCTGTTATATATATGTTTCAAGTGCGAGTATCTGCTGGTTTTTTTCAGAAAAAAAATGCAAATCGTTTTATTGACTCCCACTTCTTACACGAGCAAAGTGCTTAACCGAAATGGGAGAGATGAACGATATGCAGATGCAACATTTTATACCAGTTATTATAAACAATTAACGAATATGCGAATGTAATAAGTGATGATGCGATGCTAACAAAAGATTACTCAGGTAACAAGTGGTGCCACCTGTACGCATCGAGTGTAGTGGCACGTTTATTACATCGGCATATTATGAGCAGTGATAGTACCCACCAAACGTGGAATTCATCTACCCTCGCCTTAATGAAGATGCTTAACACCTTGGACCAATTTTCTCTTGTTTTCAGATCAGATGCAAGAGCTACCAAGTTATGTATAGACGATGATCTATATATACAACCTATGTATTATCAATGTGCGATCGATGTTCGCTTTCTGGCAAATCGGTGAAGAAAATTTAGCGACATCTGCCAAAAATTATGTATACCTGCTGTAAATGTTGACGTCTTTAAGCATATGAAACATCAAAACAAACATTAGATAGCGTAGGTTAGTGTCTAAACAAAACAAGCACATCGAAAGCGAAGCGAGATAAACTACAGACAAGCTAGCCATTACGGGGCCTTATACTGGAACGGAATTTCATCTTTAACACCTGATGTATACGTGGAGAACAAGACCATTATAACCGTGTAGAACTCATTAAACCATTAAACCATTAAATAACCTTGTAGAAATAGACCATTATAACCTAGTAGATATAGACCATTATAACACTGTAGAACCAGACCATTATAACTTTGTATAATTAGACATTATAACCTTGTATAATTAGACCATTATAACCTTGTAGAACTAGACCATTAAATAACCTTGTAGAACTAGACAATTAAGTAACCTTGTAGAACCAGACCATTATATAACATTGTAGAAATATACCATTATATCCTTGTAGAACTAGACCATTATCACCTTATACACTAGACCATTATAACATTGTACACTAGACCATTATCACCTTGTAGAACTAGACCATTATAACCTTGTAGAAATATACCATTATAATCTTGTAGAAATAGACCATTATAACTTTATAGAAATATACCATTATAACCTTGTAGAACTAGACCATTATAATCTTGTAGAACTAAACCATTACAACCTTGTAGAACCAGACCATTATAACCTTGTAGCACTAGACCATTATAATCTTGTAGAACTAAACCATTACAACCTTGTAGAACCAGACCATTATAACATTGAAGAACTAGACCATTATAGCCGTGTAGCACTAGACCATTACAACCTTGTAGAAATAGACCATTATAATCCTGTAGAACTAAACCATTATAACCTTGTAGAACTAGATCATTACAACCTTGCTGAACTAGTCCATTAAATAATATTGAAGAACTAGACCATTATAACATAGTAGCACTAGACCATTATAACCTTGTAGCACTAGATCATTATAACCTTGTAGCATTAGACCATTATAACCTTGTAGAACTAGATCATTATAACCTTGTAGCATTAGACCATTATAACCTTGTAGAACTAGATCATTATAACATTGTAGCATTAGGCCATTATAACCTTGTAGAACTAGATCATTATAACATTGTAGCATTAGACCATTTTAACATTGTAGAACTAGACCATTATAACCGTGAAGCACTAGACCATTATAACCTTGTAGAACTAGACCATAATAACCTTGTAGAAATAGACCATCATAACCTTGTAGAAATATACCATTATAATCATGTAGAACTAGACCATTATGACCTTGTAGCACTAGACCATTAAACCTTGTAGAAATAGACCATTATCACATTATACACTAGACCATTACAACCTTGTACATTAGACCATTATCACCTTGTAGACTTTAGACCATTATAACCTTGTAGAAATATACCATTATAATCTTGTAGAAATAGACCATTATAACCTTATAGAAATAGACCATTATAATCTTTTAGAACTAGACCATTATAGCCTTGTAGAAATAGACCATTATAAGCTTGTAGCACTAGACCATTATAAACTTGTAGAACTAGACCATTGTAACCTTGTAGAACTAGACCATTATAACCTTGTAGAACTAGACCATTATAATCTTGTAGAACTAGACCATTATAATCATTATAATCTTGTAGAACTATACCATTATAACATTGTAGCACTCGACCATTATGATAAGTAGCACTAGACCATTATAACCTTGTAGAAATAGACCATTATAATCGTGTTGAACTAGATCATTATAACCTTGAAGCATTATACCATTATAACCTTGTAACACTAGACCAGTATAACCTTGTAGCACTAGACCATTATAACCTTGTAGCACTAGACCATTATAACCTTGTAGCTTTAGACATTAAAACCTTGTTGAACTAGACCAATAAATAACATTGAAGAACTATACCATTATAACATAGCAGCACTAGACCATTATGATAAGTAGCACTAGACCATTATAACCTTGTAGAAATAGACCATTATAATCGTGTTGAACTAGATCATTATAACCTTGAAGCATTAGACCATTATAACCTTGTAGCACTAGACCAGTATAACCTTATTGAACTAGACCATTAAACTACATTGAAGAGCTAGACCATTATAACCTTGAAGCACTAGACCATTATAACCTTGTATCACCAGACCATTATAATATTTGTAGCACTAGACCATTATAACCTTGTAGAACTAGACCATTACAAACTTGTAGCAATAGACCATTATAACCTTGTAGAACTAGACCATTATAAACTTGTAGTACTAAACCATTATAACCTTGTATAACTATACCATTATAACCTTGTAGAACTAGACCATTATAACCTTGTAGCACTAGACCATTATAACCTTGTAGAACTAGACCATTATAACCTTGTAGCACTAGACCATTATAACCTTGTAGCACTAGACCATTATAACCTTGTAGCACTATACCATTATAACCTTGTATAACTATACCATTATAACCTTGTAGAACTAGACCATTATAACCTTGTAGAACTAGACCTTGTAGAACTAGACCATTATAACCTTGTAGCACTAGACCATTATAACCTTGTAGCACTAGACCATTATAACCTTGTAGGACTAGATCATTATAACCTTGTAGCACTAGACCATTATAACCTTGTAGAACTAGACCATTATAACCTTGTAGCACTAGACCATTATAACCTTGTAGCACTAGATCATTATAACCTTGTAGCACTAGACCATTATAACCTTGTAGCACTAGACCATTATAACCTTGTAGCACTAGATCATTATAACCTTGTAGCACTAGACCATTATAACCTTGTAGCACTAGACCATTATAACCTTGTAGGACTAGATCATTATAACCTTGTAGCACTAGACCATTATAACCTTGTAGCACTTGATCATTATAACCTTGTAGCACTAGACCATTATAACCTTGTAGCACTAGACCATTATAACCTTGTAGCACTAGATCATTATAACCTTGTAGCACTAGATCATTATAACCTTGTAGCACTAGACCATTATAACCTTGTAGGACTAGATCATTATAACCTTGTAGCACTAGACCATTATAACCTTGTAGCACTAGACCATTATGACCTTGTAGAACTGGACCATTATAACCTTGTAGAAATAGACCATTAACTAACATTGAAGAAGTAGACCATTATAACCATGTAGAACTAGACCATTATAACTTTGTAGCACTAGACCATTACAACATTGTAGCACTAGACCATTATAGCCGTGTAGCACTAGACCATAATGACCTTGTTGAACTAGACCATTATAATCTTGTAGAACTAAACCATTATAACCTTGTAGAACTAGACCATTAAATAACATTGAAGAACTAGACCATTATAACCTTGTAGCACTAGACCAGTATAACCTTGTAGAACTAGACCTATATAACCTTGTAGCACTAGACCATTATAACAATGTAGCACTAGACCATTATAACCTTGTAGCACTAGACCATTATAACCTTGTAGAACTAGACCATTAAAAAACATTGAAGAACTAGACCATTATAACATAGTAGCACTATACCATTATAACCTTGTAGAACTAGACCATTATACCATTGTAGAATTAGACCACTACAACAACTCAGATTTACAACGCAGACTCGCTCACCCGGCATGATTCTGATTCATCACTACGCTCTGCTACGTGGATTCAGAACCAAGTTATGTGCAAATAAGACATCTGCATGATACGATCTGGATGGCCGAAACGTTGTGTCACTCTGGTAAGCGAGAATGAACTAGACAGACACATCCCTGGTTCATTTACAACATAATGAATGAAATGGGTATTTAGGTACCGTTAACCCATCATATTAGATTATATTGGGACAGCACTCTCAGAGGGAGAAGAGATGCAGTATGAAGTTTCCAATCCGACATACACCCGCTAGGGGGCGTACCCACGAGGGGCAGAGGTCTGTAGCTCTAAATCCAAATCAAATCCGTAACCACTGCGCTAATGCGGTAGGCCATTTGCAAAATAACTATATACTATAATATGTAGCCTATATTTCCTGGAGGATATGCCTTTAATGTGGAGTACAATCCGGAATTTTATAAGACGAGTACCCAGGAGACGGAATCTGTATCATGAAGTGAGTCGTGTCTTTAAAATATAGATTATGTCTGCAGGGTACGCGTCTCATGACGCCAGCACTTGACCTTTTCCCTACTTGTGCCAAATACCTCCAATATGTATATTGATCCAGACGAGTTTAACATTAATATTCCAATGTTTGATACATTTTGATATGTTTTAGTGTTGCGTCTATTGAACGAGTACTACCCAGCAGACAGAATCTATATTTGGACGGTCTGTATTTGGACGATTATGTATGTATAATGCATTAACCCGTAACCCGTCATATGCACGACTATAAATAGCCTGTGCGTCCATTGTAAACCCAGTTCAGCATGCGAGTAACTCACAGGCTGACCAGGGTTTACAATGTCCGTCTGCTGATCAGTTATTTCCCCAAAACACCCCTTTGTCACATACATGGAATGGTCTTAATTCAAAGAAAGAACAGTCCATTATATATATGTAGCGGGTTAAGGGTTAATAGAGTTTAACGCCGCTTTAACAATCGTATATTCGTATCACGACGGTGTCTACTTGTATACTTGTTCGTGTGAATGTTGTTTTACGTCATTTTAACATAAGACGGTCGATATGTTTATGGTAGAGGCAGACCACACCATTTTTCTTGGCTGGAACCAGTACTGTGTACTTCCCGCCATACGTAAGAATCGACACTTCCTCATTTGACAAGTCGAGCTCCCAGTGGGATTCGAACCCGCAGCGGTGAGAGTCTACTTGTAGAAATAATCTGAAGACTCAACTTTATATTGCTGCCACACTGGAATACCACGCCGTACACATAATATGATATCCCACCCTGTCACATTACACTGACACCTGGTCGACCATTCCTAGATCTAACATTTATATATTATGCTGAAACGTCAAGCAAGGGAGCTATTTTTAGGTCATGTCGGCTGGATATACATGACTTCCGATTTGAATTCGGATTTCAAAAAAAAAAAGTATAATAATTGCGGCGACTACTATTGATAACGTCAAAACTTCGATTTGTGTTTTTTTTTGTTTGAATGGTGTTTGACGCCATTTCAGCCCATGTTAGGCCATATATGACGGCCAATTATTTTGTGGTAGAGGCAGTCCACATAATTTTTCCTGGATAGAACCAATACTGCATACCGCCGGCCATCCGTAAGAATCGACCAAACCTGGGATGAAAATTGAACCACATACAAGACCATGCCAAAACGCGGTGGGCGTTTTTATTATTATATTATTCCATGAAGATAATTGAATTGTCTTTTTTTCATGTGATAATGCAGCGACGACAATGTGATATTTGATGGTGTTTTGTGCCCTTTTACAATCCACCAACGATTGATGTTATAATGCGACAACGACCTTGGATCCTTTAAAACTAACGTTTACTGCAGTACTTGGACAATCTTACATTTAATTGTCTTTTATCTTTTTTTTTTCCTTATCTGGTATTTAATGGTCTTTTATTACTTTTTCTTTATTATCCGTGACCATTATTGACGAAGTTATGGGTCTTTATTTATCGTTTTATAGTGCGGCGACGACTTAATCATATCTGCACATTTTTATTCTTTTCTACTTAGCTTAGGTCAGAAAATAACAAACCGTGCCATAATGGACTCGGTAATAAGAAAATCGATGTAATTTTATGGTTTGGCGATACGAATAGACATAATTTCAATTTCCGCCAATTATAAAGATGTGTAATAGTTTTGATGTCCTAAGGAAAGGCATTGTTCTATTCCGCTAGACATAACCACTCCAAATAAGTGCCATACGATATGTTCCGCAACGGAAGCCAGCAAAGAGTATTCCCTGGGAATAGTTGCAGTTTATAGTTCGGCGAAAACTAATGAGTATATTTCCTATACCTTGGGACCAACTGTTCCAGTCCGTTTCCGCGATTGAATCAGCTGTTGCATCCGTGGCCAGTATGGTAAATATAGTAAAACGTTCTCGCCTCTCACCGCTACGACCTGTCAAGTAAGAAGGTGTCGTTTCTTACGGATGGTGGGAGGTATACAGTACTGGTTCTAGGCAGGAAAATGAGCTGGTCTGCCTCTACCACAAAAAAGCCGACCGTCATATATGGCCTAACATGTGCTAAAATGACGTAAAACATCATTGAAACTGCGGATATTGGTAGATGTTGATAAACTGAAAGTCATGTCCTGATTTAATGTTGTCAATACTATACTGAAAGGAAAAAGAAACGCAGGGTGCGTATTTCCGCTATATATTAGCATATACTGCACACTTAATTCCATATATATTCCAAGGAAATCTCAAGATGTTTTTTAAAAAAAAAAGTGCACTTAGTTAGAGAATGTGATGTTGTAGACGTTTTAATCACAGTACACGTTGTAACAAGAAATTCATAAATGCTGAAGTTCCTCTTTCAAAAATTGAGCCAGTTCAGTACTGTATTTAATGTTAAGTGATTGCAACATTTAAAGCCTAAGTTTGCTCACCCGCTTGAGCCAAATGCGCATTCTGACGATAATGAAACTTTAAAGGGGTAACCATTGGTGTGTTCAGTGCTGTTTAAACCTTCTTTCTAAAAGGACAGGCTTAATGTCGCCCTGTACCATTCGATTAGCAGTAGCATATTAAACATACAATATATAGCGGCAATATGCACCCTGCGTTTCTTTTGCCTTTCAGTATATTTTACTTCACACATAGTAATGTAGAGCAATTTAAATTAATAGTTTAGCATAGGTATGTAGAACCAAGGGTATGTAGCACGCAGTCATTACATATCGACACAAATCCCTACATTGTAGTAGTCAAACATTATATATAATTAAAGCCTGAAATCGTCATCACTTCAATCATCCTACATTTTCAAAGCGACAGACCATCTGGGCTTCTAAGATCTGTGGATATCTCAAATACAAAATTTCTGATAGTATTCATACAAAAAAATATCATAAAGTGGCACAACTTGTAAATCTAAATTTGTCAAACTGTGAAGGACATGGCACCATCTTCTCTGATATCTTTCCTCAGGTGACAATAACGATGTTGACTATAGAGATCCACCCGGACATATGAAAATTAAAGCAGCTATCCCGTCAACAACATCCAAAATGTCAACATTTGTACACCGTTTATTAACCTACCGACGACGAGGTATATTCACTGAAAGGAAAAAGAAACGCGACACGGGAATTTCCGCTATATATTGTATGTACAATACGCTGCTGTTAATCGAATGATACATGGCTACGTAAGAACTTTCCTTTCGGAAAAAAGACTATAACAACACGTAATACAGCAAATAGTATTCCTGCAAAGTTTCAATATTGACAGAGTACGCGTTTGGAGCAAACTTAGGATGCAACCTTTGCAAACTCTTTACGTTAAATACAGTACTGAACTGGCTCAGTTTTTCACAGAGAACTTCAACATTTATGAATTTCTAGTTACAACGTGTACTGTGATTAAAACGTGTACAACATCACAGTTGTGTCCTTTCTCTAACTAATTGCAACATATTTTTTTTACAAAACATCTTTGGAATTCCTTGGAATATATAAGGAATTAAGAGTGCAGTATATACAATATATAGCGGGAATTCCCGCCTACAGTGTTTATTAAACTGAATGCTGATTGGCTAAATTTTGCATGTAGCATCATCTAACAGAGTACACTTTGCCAGTAGATCGATTCAGGCCCTCGAGGGCCTCTTGTTTTCAGGGTATGACCCTTTGTATATTTTAACAATTGGCTTTCCGTAACGGCACTAACTTGTTGTGTTCAAATTCCCCACACTGGCACTGCCGTGTCAACTTTTATCGGAATACCGATAGAAAACGTTATATTGCTCTACTTTATACATTACTTCGCTGTTAAAGGGAGTACATCAGGATTTTTCTAGAAACATCTTAATTTACAAAAATGTTCCAATTCATGATAAAACACTTATATCAGTCAAAATATGATGTTAGAACCATTTATACACCATATACACCATATAGCACCATATAGCTATGACGGAATCTGACGTAAAATGCTGAAATTAACCCTGGTGCGTCACCTAGGATAGCACGTATTACTGTGCAGAGTGAGTTTCTTTGCAAATAAGGGATCATTTTTAGGCTCATTCATTATGTTTAGGCCCTTTAGAATAGAAAATATAATTATTTGTCAATTTTAAGTCGGACCCCTAAACCACCATTAAAAGCCTGATGTACTCCATTTAAAATTATTTCACTTCATGACCATCTATCACTTTGTGCTTCCCCAAACGCGCCGACTATCTTTTATAAAGATATTTCTTGTTTTTCATTATGGCTGTAATAACTGACGATTTCGGAGACACCATATTAAAGGCATAGGTCACAGTGAAGGCAACTCGATCTTGTTAATTGTTCTAGCATGATATTTTTTTCTCGCTCGTATTGTGCTTATGAAACGTTGCTGGTACAAATATATTATTAGTTTAAACATATTTATTTTACATCGATTCTTGCAACTTAGGTTTAATCACTCTCGGTGGCTTCCTGAGTAGAACCAGTACTAAGCAATGTGGATTAATTATCTTGCTCAAGGATAAATAACGTGGCCGCGGCTAGGATCGAACCCACGACCTCTCGATCTGGAGTTTGGCGCTCTACCACTGGACCACGAACTCCACAATCTATTATTGGCTAGACTGCTTACGATTATTATATATATGTTTTTTTTTTTTTTTTTAGATCGGTCAAGGTAACTGGGAACGTATTAACTTAAAAAATGCAAAATGTTCAAGAAAATTGAGAAAATACCTAGTCCTGCTGAATTTGGGAAAAAGAGCTATATTGTCAAAATAGAGGGAGTAAAAAGCCCCGTGATTTTCGCATTTTAGGGGAATAGCTGGATACCCTTACAGCTTCATACACATCTGTCCTTACATATATGTATGTATAATGCATACCAGAAGTAGACTGCAGTGACTATGTTTGGCTTACGTCATGCCAGAAGTAGGCCGCAGTGACTGTGTTTGGCCTATGTCATGCCAAAAGTAGGCTGCAGTGACCGTGTTTGGCCTACGTCATGCCAGAAGTAGGCCGCAGTGACTATGTTTGGCCTACGTCATGCCAGAAGTAGGCTGCAGTGACTGTGTTTGGCCTACGTAATGCCAGAAGTAGGCTGCAGTGACAGTGTTTGGCCTACGTCATGCCAGAAGTAGGCCGCAGTGACTATGTTTGGCCTACGTCATGCCAGAAGTAGACCGCAGTGACTATGTTTGGCCTACGTCATGCCAGAAGTAGGCTGCAGTGACTGTGTTTGGCCAACGTCATGCCAGAAGTAGACCGCAGTGACTGTGTTTAGCCTACGTCATGCCAGAAGTAGGCCGCAGTGACTATGTTTGGCCAACGTCATGCCAGAAGTAGACCGCAGTGACTGTGTTTGGCCTACGTCATGTCAGAAGAAGGCCGCAGTGACTGTGTTTGGCCTACGTCTTTTACGTGATTGTACCGGTTAAGATTATTTCCCCCTTTTTCTTTGGTAAAATTCCACATTAGCACGCTTATCAGATTTCGTAATACAGCGTCGCTGGTCTCTGCCAACGTTTGATTTTACATTGCGCCAACGACTTATATAACGTGCAAGGAGAAAATCGATGGCGTTTTATGGTTCGGAGATACGAAAAGACATAATTTCAATTTCCCTCAATTCTGAAGTTCTATGATAGTTTTCGTGTGAGAAGGAAAATCAACTTGTCTATTTCGCGGTGCATAATCGCTCCAAATTAATGCCACGCGATGCTTTTTCAAAGGCAATCAGCGGATATTATTCTGCAAAAATGGTTGCTCTTTTAGTGAAAAGATCGCAGCATCATGAATCATGTCTTGCTTGGGAACGAGTGGGAAATGTTTTTTATGAAACGGGCAATTATTTACTGCAGCGTTTTGCCCCAGAACATGACGTCAACTAGTTTAAAGAGCTCATCTACTCCCTACGGGGAGTACCAATCTTTTACCAAATATACACACCTGATTACAACGAATAAAGCAAATATCGGTCTTTTATATAATTTCAGGGGTGAAAACAGGGCTATATGAGTATCGGCGCACAATTTGGATGGCGGATTCGACCTTATTTATACAAATTTAAAGACCTTTGGCCCATGGCTCCCAATATGAAATTTAGACAAACTCGGTTTTGTGTTTATTTTAAGAAGTTGTTTGAAGTGAATGTAGAAGTACAAATGCACGACTGGTCAATAGGCGATCACAATAGACGTGAGTCCTATGAACCGGCGGTCATACGCACATTTTTAAATAATAGTTTATATAATCGCTAATGTTGAACTTAAACTAAAACAAACTAGTTTTAAAAAGATATGGAAAGCGCTATTGTCCTATATATATATATATATATTAACATAAAAGGCAAAGCTATTTGCGTAACGAAAGCTATTTGGTATTTTTCATACAATCTAAAAAATACCAAATAACTTCGGTTACGCAAATAGCTTTTAACTCCCAGAAGTAAAGCTGCAATCGACAAAAAATTCATTGACAGTCACGTTGGGTGACTGGTGTCGTGGAGTGAGTTTTAGCGATCGTTTAAAAGGATCCTTATCCCTTGGGGATCGTTATTGCGCTTCTTACAAATGAAAGCTCTGCAGCATTCAGCAAAGTGGGTGTGTGTGAACGACACGTGCCTAGCTATATATACGGTTTATTTAGATAAAATCTTGCTATCAGTCTTTTCTCATTAGCTCTTTTCATTCACTGATACTTATTTCTAAAGGGAAGTATTAACAACTTGCTGTTTTTTGATAGATTGTGTTGTCTAACATAAACTCACAGAAGGGCGAGGAGGCATCCTACAAAGTTACTTGTAATGCATGTCAGTGGTGCACGTGACCTATGTCATACTGCGTGTTTAGCCGAATTGCTTGGCAAGTTTGGCGATTTCCGTCTGTCTGTCCGTCTATCCGTCCGTCCGTCTACGCGGTTTGACATTTTGGTTGAAGTTTTGGTTAGCGTTTTTGTTTTTCTTAATTTCTCAAAACCGAATTGTCGGAAAGCTATGAAACTTGGCACGCATGCTCATTATCATTACATAACGTTATATGACAAGAAACATAACTCTTAATGTATTTTACACGAATTATCTCCCTTTTTACTTAGATTTTTCAGTTAAAATATGGACATTCGCATCTACTGCTGATGCTTCATTTTCTTTTTTATAATCAATTGATTCCTAAAAGCAATCCATTAAATGAAATATTGCGCATACAATGTGATCCCTTTCATGCTAGGGTTTAGAATAACAGTGTCCTGTGGGCTAGCTGCGGCATGGTGGGATGTCGGTGAACGTTAGACATTTATAGGTCTTGAAATTCGATGAACCCACTAACAAATTGTTCTGAGTAGCACATGGTATTGTTTTGCTATTCAAGCATATTTGGTTCTAGCTATATAGCTAGAACCAAATATGCTTGCATAGCAAAACAATACAGTGAAAGTATTCTCTTAACACGTATATCCGAATAGCCTGCTTACATTTCCCCTTATTGATTTTTTCGTACTTTGGTAGGGTTCTAATCCGTATAGCATTGTTAAAGGAACACACGGCAATCTTGATTTTTCACGGCGTCCCGTTAGTTTTTCTACATAACTTGCATTTGTTCAATCATTAATAACAATTGTAAGAATAATATAAAGCAAATTTATTTTGAATATTATTAAATTCTGATTATATTGCAACAATATTATATTTAAACCAATGGTAGAATAAGACGAAAGAAGGAAAACTCAAATTTTATTTAATTATAAGCAAGCAGGTTTAAAGGGACACATGGCAATCTTGATTTTTTAAAGACTCGCGTAGTCCCGATAGCTTTCCTGCATAACTTGCATTTGTTCAATCATTAATATTAATTATAAGAATAGTATTATTGACTTGACTGAATGTTGTTTAACGGCTCATCAACGTAGTATAGGTTATTTAGAGCCGCCCCAGAGAGAGGGGAAGGATACATAGGAATCCGGGAACCGTGCCCTACACTTATTATCGAATAGATTCCTATGGTTCTTTTACGTGCTCGGAGGATATTATTGCACAAATAATATATTAAAAGTTATAGTAGAATCAGACCAAAATAATATTGTTAATATTAAGCCCCCTATACAAGCCCCATTGATGATGTTCGTTGGAACCGAGTTTAAAATAGCACCGTGTGAATGGAAACAGTATATCCTTTATCTTTTCCTTACACCTGCATTTGAAATGCATACGGAATTGCCGTGTTAAAAAGTATTATTATGCTTATAAATCGATACAGCCTGATGTATCGCTTTCATTTAAAAGCTCTGCGACAGCATATATACTTATGTGCGGCTTTTATCGCGACTAGATACAGCAAAGCGTTTTACGACATCTATTACGTGGTTTACCATAATATTATATATAATAGCGGTAGGTTGTATTACCACTGTAACGCGAATTCAGACAGCATGGCAGCTTCTGGTTAGTTGGTTGAATGGTGTTTTTCGTCATTTTCAGCACATTTTAGGCTGTATATGACTTGTTCGTGGTGAAGGCAGACCAACGTCTTTTTTCCTGGGTAGAACCAGTACTATATACCTCCCGCCATCCGTAAGTCACTTAAGTCGATAAGTCGAGGTACCAGTAAAATTCGAACACGCAGCGGTGAGAGCCGAGGTTTCAAACAAGGCGTCTCTACCATCCCGGCCACGAGATGCCCACAATATTCAGTTCTTTAAAGGTACAGTTGCCGTCGCTTTTTGCAAACACAAAATGCAATTTACTCAGTAAAAAAAGAGTGCATATGTCACATAAGCACCGTATTTACGCGTATATTCATCATCCTAGCAGACATCCAAATCATCGCTTTTGGTATGAAACCACCAATTATTTTGCCCATTGACACCCATGGTAAAAATGTCACATATTAATGATTTGCGAAAACTTCAACTCAAGTATGGATAAAGCAGCAGTTTAATGTTCATATTCTTGTTTGTTTACTAAACAGGTCAAGGTTTCAGCAATTTTCATTGATAGTTGCTCACAACATTTGGAAAATGTTCACCAATTATCCAATAAAACCTACCTTCTTATACATACAACAACAATATCGAATATAAATAGACCATTTACCCCTACCTTAATGCCCATTTACAAGAAAAAAGGAGGAATTACTTTTCACTATAGGAAATAAATTTTACTGGTGGTGGTAAACCTACTAAATATCACCATTAATCTAATTCTAGTGTTTTAACGCAGACAATTTTGGTTTGGCCTTATCTGCGTGTGTGTGTGTGTGTGTGTCGTTCTAAGGTTTATAGTCCCTCCGACAACAAATACAGATCAAGCGCAATCCGGAGACACGTATCTTGAACGTGTTTGGCCTAACCTCACTTAAATTAGTATACGTATAATATTTATCAAGGCAAAACCTTGACAAAATTACACTACTTTTACTATATAGAAACGGCATGTTTTGACGCAATTCAATGTCGGTACAAAACAAAGAAAAGTTTGCCACTTCCTGCGACTGAACTCCAAACCCCAACTAAAATTAGTACACTCTCATGGCATGACGATTGACATGGCTAGTAGTCAAAAGTTCGGAAAGGAAAAACGATTTTCATGATGTTGTCCCGGAAGAATTTCCAAAAAAAAAAAATCAAAAAAAAAATCAAGAATTTAATATTGCTCTACGTACTTGTATTTGGTTTTGTCCATTTGTTCATGTACATGTATACATTTACTGAATACACACCGGAGGTATATATACTTGCTTATGTGTGAGATATGGACACTTTACTTTTAATATATACTGAAACGAAAAAGAAACGCAACTCTGGACTTTCCCCTATATATTATTGTATATACTGCACACTTAATTCCACATACTATTCCAAAGAAATCCTAAGATGTTTTGTAAAAGAATGTTGCAGTTAAAGTAAGGACACAACTGTGATGTTGTAGACGTTTTAATCACAGTGCACTTTGTAGCAAGAAACTCATAAATGTTGAAGTTCCTCTTCAAAAATTGAATCAGTTCAGTACTGTAAACGTAAAGAGTTTGCAAAATTTTGCATCCTAAGTTTGCTCACACGCTTGAGCCAAACGCATACTCTGTCAATAATGAAACTTTGCAGGAATACTATTTGCTGTGTAAAGTGTTATTTCAGTCTTTTTTTCTGAAAGGAAAGGTCTTACGTAGCTATGTACAATTGGATTAACAGCAGCATATTGTACATACAATATATATTGAAAATTCCCGAGTTGCGTTTCTTTTAAGTATATGCATACAATTATACAATATATGCTGTCTTATATATATATATATATATATATATATATATATATATATATATATATATATAAATAAATAAGATAAAATAAATTCGATTCAATAAATACATGGTTTATCTGCTTTTAGGCCCTTTATTATATTACAATATGGTATGTACACAATGAAACATATTTACAAATTGGGAGAAATTCCAAAGTCAAGCACATCTATAATCAATAATAACTTTCCTGAATGTAAATACTGACGCACGTATAATTAGTAACCCAGATCAGCAAATGTCTATCAAACACTGACAAACTTGTACTGTTTGTGAAAAAACAACTGTTTCATCATTTTTCAAATATAACGCCGCCGGCCGTACAACAAGACGGCGCTGGCCCGGGATCGATACAGCGATAATCGATACAAATAGCTACTGTTTTAACACCAGTATTAGACTTGCACACCATATAAATGTTTAATGTAAGGCAGCGCTCCTTTATATAGAAACAATGTCGTCCCATGCACCGTTCCGTGTTCATTCATGTTTTTGATGCAAAGTGTTTCCTGTACGGCCGTACTAGGAGTGGTATTTATGGAAATATCTCTATGTCGTACCATATCCTGTTGTGTGGGAATAGTGTCACCCAAATACAGCATGTTTAATATTAAACGATATTACGGGTATTGGCATGTATGAAAAGGTCCCATTTTTTTTATTGCCATAAGCTGCCGTATGTGAAAATGTCCCATACATTGTTTTCTATATGATCAGTGTATGTTTTCTAATCGAAAGTATTGTTTTATATGGTAATGGCGTCCCCATACACTGTTATATGGTCGTTATTAATTAAGGGTGCAAGATGTACCTATACAGAAATAACGCCAGGTCAACAGTTAAAAGTAGGGCGGTATTCGTAGCACTATGGAGTGTGACGCGAAGCTGCGTGAAGTTGGCTCAACATATGACAATCGACATTAGACATACGACATTCAAAAACATCCTTCAAAGTGAATGTCGTTTCACGCGACAAACAACATTCGACATAAGACATTCGACATACGACATACGACATTCAAAAACATTCTTCAAAGTGAATGCCGTTTCACGCGACATACAACATTCGACATACAACTTTCCACATTCGACATACGACATTCAAAAACATCCTTCAAAGTGAATGTCGTTTCACGCGACATACAACATTCGACATACAACATTCGACATACGACACACGTTGTATGTCGAATGTTCTTTGTCCCGTGAAACGACATTCACTTTGAATGTTGCTTTTCGAATGTCTAATGTCGTATGTTAAATGTCGAATGTCGTATCTCGAATGTTGTATGTCGCGTGAAACGACATTCACTTTGAAGGATGTTTTTGAATGTATGTCGAATGTCGCATGTCGAAGGTCGTATGTCGATTGTTGTATGTTGAGCCAACTTCACGCAGCTGTGACACGATAATGCTTTACTACCCAAATGTATGAAACTTTTATTTATGAAAATGCCTTTATGTATGAAAATGTCGTCCCATACAATGTTCTATGCTTATTATATTTGATAATGTATGGTTATATTTTGCGGTTTAATATATAGCTGTATCGCTGTATAGAAACGAAGTCACATGCACAGTTCTTAAGTCGTCGTTGTATTAGAAACAAGTTTTATTCTGCACGACAGCGAATATAGCAAATATTTTCTAATACTATTTATCCTTAAGGGTAGTAATGCACTAAAACGTATCAGGTGATTCAAAGGGTGTGACAGTTTAAATGAACCTTATATTGTCCACTGGCTTTAATCTACGAAGTCATTTTCAGTAACATTTAATACGTGCTTGTAGATTTCATATTTGACTTGCGTAGTTTGTACTCT
Organism: Cyrtodaria siliqua; assembly: GCA_037043455.1. NCBI lineage: Eukaryota > Metazoa > Mollusca > Bivalvia > Adapedonta > Hiatellidae > Cyrtodaria > Cyrtodaria siliqua. The sequence goes on from JAWPHD010002690.1 coordinate 217,639, forward strand.
TCAACCTAATAATATATATTCATTTTAGTGAATTTGTAATAAAGAGAAAGAAAGCCTATTGACACAAATAATTAATACTTAGTAGTATAATCATAATTATATGGCATTGTTTTGGATTTTATTTGACTTCAGGAATCTTGAATGTTGTTTACAAAATGCACCAAAAAAGAGTAAAACAAGTCGGATATTAAAAGATATTGTCGGAATATAATCAATAATCAATATTTCGTGTTACAAAGTGTTCTGCGATTAAATATAGCTGTAACTATTATTTTACAAAACATCTTGGGACCTCTCTGGAATATTGCGTGAAATTAGGCGTGCAGTATATAAATTATATAGCGGAAATTCCCCAGTTGCGTTTCTTTTGTCCTTTAGTATATATTATCTTTAGTCGTCATATTTCACAAGCGATGCACATGTGGTTTATAAAGATAACATTAGTGCCACATTAAAGTCCTTTAAGAAAGTTCTAGCAAAATCAAACAAATTAAAACCACAAAAAAACAACCCACCTACGTTTTAGCTTAAATGTAGGTAAACGCGTCAAACAGGAAATTGAATTGAATTGAGTTTTATGGCACACCAACACATGAAACGTTAACCCAGTCTACCAAATGCACGCATTCAAAGCAGTCAACAATTACAACAATAAAAAAACAACGTATTCGACACCTCAAACATAAAAGGCTTGACACTAGGGAACTAGGGATACCACTTTAGAGGGGTCAGTGGCAAAATATCCGCTGGGGTTAAAACCGATTCTAGCCTGAGTGCACCAAACCTTACTCATATCCTATTGTCATCCTAAAAGTCTTCTGATGGATAACTACTGCATTGCTGTGGTTGCCCACTGGTACCAATTTAATGTCGTTTAATGTTTGCAGTTATCAATTTGCATGATAAGCAGTACCTTTGAAATGAAGACTTCCGTGTTTCAGTATTGAAACATAACTATGAGAGGCTTTGCTTGATGTTTGAATGGTGTTTGTAGCATTTTTAGCATATGTTAGGCCATATATTTTGTGTTAACGGCAGATCGACCCATTGTTCCTGGGTTCCGTAAGAATCGACACTTTCTCACTTGACAAGTCGAGCTCCAAGATTCGCAGCCGCAGTGGTGAGAGGCGAAACGTTTTAGAAGCAGCATATTTACTATCCCGTCCACGGAGGCGATACACTATGAGAGGCAGTATTTCTTTGATTTAATGTCAGTGAAGGTAGTGGTACCCCATGAGTCTTCAGTGGCATACCAGGCTTTGCTAGATATCACTAATCAAACTTCTGCATTTCGAAATGACTTAAAATGTGCAACAACATACGTGCATACAAAACAGTTTACAGACGAGATAAATTGCTCATTAATTAATCAATCCGTCTGCTTTCACTAAATTTGTGTATGGTTAACTGATGTTCACAAGTATGCCACGCTTGTATACCTAGCAGATTCGAATCGGAAGATGTGTTGATTATTTTTAATCTAAACGATGACTGTATACCAAAGTGATTTGTGTTAATGACGTCATTCAAACTACCTTTGTTCGCCATGTGAGTCACATTTGTGAGCTATTCCATCAGTTGAATCGTTTTTGGACTAACCCTCGTCAAAGAATTTGAAAGTTCTACTGCCCTTTCCTCGTGTATACACGACTGTATACACGACTCGTATACACGACTCTATGGTCGAATGTGGGACGTTAAAACGTATGTCCCTTTTTGTGGAATCCCATTGAGAAACATATAACTCAAATAATCCTGAATATTTTTACCTGTACCCTGCAGTTTAATATATTACACTTTTATCAGTGCTATACCTGAATAATAAATTCAAACTTGATAAAAGTGTGTATTGATATGTCATACGCATAGTCGTGTGTATTGACGAATTCACATATTTTATCATTCAGGAGTAGCACCATGAGCACTGCTTAGATAAATGTGTGAACAGATTAAAGTGGATGTTACATGTAAAACTGTTTAAGATTATTTGTATCTATTTCAAATCGATCTCAAATGAGACTAGAGTCCTAAGTATCCTCCCCTCCATTCATCTCCACTCTTTCTCTGTCTCTGTCTCTGTCTGTCTCTCTCTCTGTCTCTCTCTGTCTCTCTCTCTGTCTCTGTCTCTAAACTGATTTTTTTGCGATAATTTTCGTGCGTTTCATAGTTGGCAAAAATAAATTGCGCATGCGCAATGTTCTAAAATTTGAAATACGGATTACGAATTTAGATCAAAGAAGATACAAGTGTCTCCCAAAATACCTATTATCTCTTTCTCGGTCTCTTCGATTAGTTCAATGTCATCTTTAATATTTGAACATATGCTTATATTCCCATATGCAATTTAAGTTCTTCAATATAAGCGTGTACACTAATAATTAAACAGAACAAATACACATCGTATATTAATAACACCAATATCGATTGATTTTGAAAACAAACATAGAAAAGCACCTTTCGGCTTGCAAACGATCGGAAATTCCAAGTTCAAACAGTCAGTAATTGTTAACAATTTGCCAAATTAATTACACTATTATGTTAAAATGTACTGTTATATTTCTAATATCGGAAAGTTATGAACGCTCCCCATTCATAGAATTCAGTTGAACAATAGACCGGTTGGATACACGATTTCACACCGTGTTTCAAACTTTTATGCTGCTTGTTTAAGCTATGTATCGATTTAGGACAATCTCCTGTCGCGATTTCCAGATTCCTGGAACCACAAAAAGTATTTAAAGAAAAACAAATACTAGCTTAGTGTTTGCCCTACTTTTTCCTCCAATCAGACGGTGAGGAATTTTAAAAAAATGGCGAACTTATTCATGTAAATTTTTAACGATCACCAGTTCATTAAGTAATCGCTTACTAAATGGCACGCGCTTGTTTGGACGCAAGGAGGCGGATTTAGTAGTAGCGCGAACGTGTTGAGAGGCGTGGTTTCGTAGAAGCGCGGGGGAAAAGTAGGGCAAACACTAAGTCAGTTAGAGGCTAAGAAGTGAAATTTTAACAATTAAGAAACCCCTGGTCAGTCGCTGCGCTCCTTCCTTTAGGGTTTCTTAATTGTTAAAATTTGACTTCATAGCCTCTAACTAATACTTAGAATCTGTGAATGAAACACTATTTTATAGATCATATATGAACATAATTACAATTGATTGCATGTCTTGCATAAGGCCGAGGACATATTAATAATTGTATTAGGTCTGTGATAAGGCTAATAATTTTAACAATGGTTAACATGATGATTTAAGGTGGGGGTCGACATCCATTCAATTTAAATATATTCATACATGTTCTACAAAATATTGTTTCATTATTCACAGATTCTAAACTAGTTTTTGTTCTTCTGTTAAATGGTAAACATTGTTAACATATTTTTATTGGTGTAATAACCGCCTACCTTAAATCAGCATTTTAACCACTATTAACATTTTCTTGAATAAAACACACGTGTTCATGTTTATATGTTTGCAGTTATTATTTTCCCTCCCAGTTGTCCCTTCTTCTCTTTCATAATGATATGGCCTCTGCATAAGACCTATCCATTGGATGCTTTTTAAAAGCAGCCAGCTTGTTTTGAAGTATAAACAATGATTCACGTGAAACTATTTAACCAATGAAAGGCAGTGTAGTGCAGCAGTTAAACCACAATGAGCACCGTTATACTATTTTAATAATTATTTAATTTTGTATTTAACATATAGATGTATTATAAGATTAATGACTATGTTATAATAGTAAATACAAAACGTTTGGCAAATGTACTTAATTAACAATACAGGCAGATATGACGATTAAACTACCACCTCACATGCTTTCAAATACCGTAAGAATCTGGTTTGATTGTGTTCTGGCATTCTTTGTGTATGTATGGCATATGTAGATGATTCTAATAATGCCGAGCCAGGCATGCTAATTAACAACACATTATGCACGTGTTTCGGATATTATCAGTCTCAATACAGACCTCATCATCTACAAGATATATTGGTTTTGTACATGTCTAACCATGATCGAACGGGTTCAGGTCTATAACATACTGAGTATAAGAAGGTTACGAAGATATTTGTCATTACTGTCCGAAATAGATCCAGGTACAAATCTAAAACAATCCAAGACCCATGATCCAAGATCCAGCTGCTGTCATAATGTGTTTCAATGCTTCTAGGTCATATATCACTATTGCATTTCCCATAGGCCTCCATTATAACCTTTTGGCCTACAACCCCTATTCCAGTATCTGAACGGATGAAAAAAACTAATTATTTTTAAAGAACTATCTCAGAGACACTCAAAAATGGGGGGGGGGGGGGGGGGGGGGGGGGGGGGGGGGGGGGGGGGGGGGGGTAGTCAGCCTCCAATACTTCATTGAAGTTGGGCACCCCCAGAAAGGCAGTACAACAAATCTTACTTTTTTCTAATACACGCTCAGTACAATTATATCCATACACATGCAAACGTCAGTCAAAATATCCTAAAATGAACATGTTTTATGATGAAAATATAATATGTTGATGTTTCATGAGAAAGTTGTTATGACAAGTTATTTAATCCAATCAGAATCTACCTTACAATCTCATTACATGACTGACTTAAGTTATGTAATCCAATCAGAATCTACCTTACAATCTCATTACATGACTTAAGTTATGTAATCCAATCAGAATCTACCTTACAATCTCATTACATGACTTAAGTTATGTAATCCAATCAGAATCTACCTTACAATCTCACTATATGCCCCAATATACCCTATACTTTTTTTTAAAATTTTTTTTAAAACAATCAGAAGCCCCAAATCAATAGTGGTATCTGACCTCTATACGTATGCTAACACATGCAATATCCAGTAGTAGTAGTAGTACATGTAGCAGTAGTAGTAGTAGTACATGTAACAGAAGTAGTAGTAGTGGTGGTTAGAGTGTAGTAGTAGTAGTAGTAGTACATGTAGCAGTAGTAGTAGTGGTGGTGGTAGTGATAGTGGTAGTGGCAGTGGCAGTGCAGTGGCAGTGGCAGTGCAGTAGTAGTAGTAGTAGTAGTAGTAGTAGTAGTAGTAGTAGTAGTATATGTAGCAGTAGTAGTAGTGGTGGTGGTAGTGATAGTGGTAGTGGCAGTGGCAGTGGCAGTAGCAGTAGCAGTAGTAGTAGTAGTAGTAGTAGTAGTAGTAGTAGTAGTAGTAGTAGTAGTAGTAGTAGTAGTAGTAGTAGTAGTAGTAGTACATGTAGCAGTAGTAGTAGTGGTGGTGGTAGTGGTTAGTGGCAGTGGTAGTTTCAATGGTAGTAGTAGAAATAGTAGAAGAAGATGTAGTGGTGGTGGCGGCGGCGGCGGCGGCGGCAGCAGTAGTAGTAGTAGACTATAGCAATTTTGTATTCCGACCATTTCTGATACCACATATCGTTTCATTTATGGAAGACTTTGTTTTTTTTCAGTTTAAGCATTTTGTTGGCTACGGATTGAGTGTTTAACATACCGTACCGAAAGTATTCCTGCATGGACAGTTTCATCGATTAACAAATGACAACATTGGTTAGTATTGGCCAAATGAGTTGACTTCATATTTTACATTCAGTATTTGCTAAATCTGAATAAATATTATACCTAAAATTCGTTCATGAACTCGATCAATAGACGCCTCTAGGTGAATGACATTCTAAACTTCAAGACAGTTATCTACAGCTAGAAAGTAGTGTTGTAATCATAGACATCGCCATCGGTAATGATATTTATGTTATTATGTATTGATACCTATGTTATTATGTATTGATATCTATGTTATTATGTATTGATATCTGGTATTGATATCTATGTTATTATGTATTGATATCTATGTTATTATGTATTGATATCTATGTTATTATGTATTGATATCTGGTATTGATACCTATGTTATTATGTATTGATATCTATGTTATTATGTATTGATATCTGGTATTGATATCTATGTTATTATGTATTGATACCTATGTTATTATGTATTGATATCTATGTTATTATGTATTGATATTTGATATCTATGTTATTATGTATTGATATCTGGTATTGATATCTATGTTATTATGTATTGATACCTATGTTATTATGTATTGATACCTATGTTATTATGTATTGATATATAAGTTATTATGCAAAACAAAGTCAAAAGGTCAAATTCATTAAATTATACATAAAAAACCGATTTGAAATAGTTTTAAATGCAAATTAAGGAGGTTGACTGGGACAGGGCGTAGTGCTGAGATATTTTTTTAATTGATATTTAAAGCTTCTTTGGTATCATTTAGATATAAAATTATCAAAATAAAACGGTAGATCATCACACTTTTTTTCAACTAGACGTCTTTAAAGAAGATATTTCTAACTCCAAAATGTCACTAAAAAGAGGGAAATCAGAGTCATTGAACATTTTCACATAACATTTATTGAAAAATAATCATTAATTTTCGATTACATATATACATATCTTTCAAAATATACTCAAACAATTGTAATCCTCATTCGTCTTTTTACTTTATAAAGCACCCATTTTTTTCTACTAACAAATAATTCAAGATAAAAAAGTATGTTCTAATGCTAAACTTTTTTTTAAACTTGTATACGACAAGATTCTATGACATTTTTTTCAAAACAAGTACACAAATATATAAGGTCATCAGGCTTCTAATGAGTTTTTATTAAAAATTCTCTAAATTAGATACATTTTGGAGTTATTTTGACATTTTCACTGTAAACTACTGTACACGTACTGTTGATAAAGAGATCGAATATTACATTAGCTCAGTATCTAGTTTTATATATGTACTCCACTATTGAAAAACAAAAATCTTATTTTTTTTCCATAGCAAAAGGACAAATTCTACTCATAGCTACCCATATCCACTATTTTGTTGACAACAAAAATGATCACAAATGACGGAGAAAACATGAAGAAAAAATGTTTTTGCTTAAAATTTGATATTTTACTGTCTGAAATCCTACATTATATCAATATCTACTAAAATGCAAAAAAAATTAAACAATTCTGATGGCAAATAAAACTTTGATTTAAAAAATAAAATGTTTAGACTTGAAAATGTCTTGCCCAGCCATCATCCTTAAAATGTTAATTTACCTGAAATAGTTTCAACTACGCCAATGCATGCTGTAAACTTAGCAGGGGGTAGGCATGCGACGTTTGCGTCTATCCATTGCGTCATTTCAATTTGGGTGGAAAGTTAACACCTCGGAAAATATCTGCACTACGCTGTAACAGCTGAACTATGTGGTGTTTTAAGGATTATAGTCCCTCTACCATATGGGTCGACGAAAACAATCCCTCGTTCTGAGCTATGTATATTTTATATTTTTATTTTACATAATCAATGAGTGGATAATCTTGTATGTTTCGTCTGATTACTGAATACGAGAGGACATCGACATTAATTAACCGATGTTTACGCAAGTGCAATCATTATACATCGTATCACATTAACCTGAAGAAAAATACAAGTATAATTTGAACTGGTGCACTAGTAATAATAATATTACGAACATTTGATTATATTGTTTCCTTATTTAAGCTGACACACGGCAATCTTGATTTTAAAAACAACTCACGGTCCCATTAATTTTTGTACATAACTTGCATTTTTTCAATCATAAATATTAATTAAAAGAATAGTTTAAAGCAAATAATGTTTGCATATCACTAACTGTTCATTATATTGGACCAATAATATATTTAAACCTATGGTAAAATAAGAAGAAGAAAATAAAAAACTCAACATTTTATTATAATTATGCAAGCCGGTTTAAAGTCTAAATGATACTGGATACATAAATCGAGACACTTTTGTAATGCTTGGCCGTAGTGCAGTGGTGTAGTGGTTAGTGTCTGACCTGCCATCGGGAGGTCGTGGGTTCGGGTCCCCTGGCCGCGTCATACTATGGACGTTAAAAATGGTAGTTACTTATAATAGGTAGTACTACGTCTGGCTGACTCGGTGTCAGAAAAAAGTGACTGGGTGAGGTATCAAGTGCTACGGCGTGGTATTCCAGTGTGACAGTACTCTATCTGTTAAAAGTAGACTGTAGATAGATACATAGCACTACACACAATCATTCACACAACAGTCCACACCTAATGCCGGGTCAACGAGGGATTCTTCTAGGAGTTCAAATGGTAGAGGAACTTTAATCATCACACACACAAACACACACACACACACACACACACACGCGCGCGCGCACTTTAATGCTTAATAAAAACCTCAAGACTGCCGCATGCCCTTTTAATATCTACTATTATTTGTAGTGTACGTGGGCCGTCTATTTTTAACTGTTTCAGGCATGTTAAATCAAACACTGCGACGCCAATATACCCGATATCTTAAATGATTGATTGCTCGTATAGTACTAATTCAGCGCGAATCTGATTAACGTTGAAACACGGTATTATAGTAAATAGTTATCTGATCGATCACATACGTCTGTTATATAATGGCGTAATGGCCGATGGTTGATTTCAGCCAGTACAAATACGATAATCGATAATATAGGAACACGAAACTCGTAATACCGACGCAGAATCGTTTACTGTTAGAGATGTAATGTGCTCTGAATAACCATGCATTCGCCAGCGCAATATGACGGCGATAATCGCGCCATTTTGCACGCAATTATATAAGTGATGCAGACCTTTATTAATTATGGTAGCAAATCGGAATAGGATGCGTACTTCATTACAAGACACGCTGCATTATCCACGGAATGTGTCTTAAAGTCGCTATCCCGCCATCAACAGGAACAGTTTACAACTCTAAACCTATTGACGACGAGTTATATGTATCTCTATAACTTACATATGTTGAAAATTCGAACATTATAAGCACAATACAAACGGCTTTAACCAGCGAATCCAAATCCTAAAAAACGTCGAATTAAGAGTTACCAACTCATAATTCATTTTACGCGTATTTAATCTCGGCCCTTTTAAGTACCGTGAATATAAACATATACATTTAATCGGCCCATATACATTATTTCATGACTGAAAACCTAGATAGGGTTTGGATGAACGATTTTGTAGTGTAATTTTGCCGTTGTTTAGCGGGTTAGTGCCTTTAAACCACAAGTTACATACTGTCCGCGTTGAAATATAGACCCCAAGTTACATACTGTCCGCGTTGAAATATAGACCCCAAGTTGAAATATAGACCCCAAGTTACATACGGTCCGCGTTGAAATATAGACCCCAAGTTACATACGGTCCGCGTTGAAATATAGACCCCAAGTTACATACTGTCCGCGTTGAAATATAGACCCCAAGTTACATACTGTCCGCGTTGAAATGTAGACCCCAAGTTGAAATATAGACCCCAAGTTACATACTGTCCGCGTTGAAATATAGACCCCCAAGTTACATACTGTTATGATAAACTATTCTCCTCAAAATAATTTAAGGATCATGTTTAAATTTGTGTCATTTTTTTTAATTGCTGTAATTGAACAATTTACTGTATTTCTTCTTTACTATTGTTACATTACATACATGTATTAACTTTTTATATGAATATGAAATCCATAATATTAAAGATTAAGTAATTATTGCTGTTTTGTTTTGTGGTCCTTAAAATATTTTGAGGAGTATAATAAATTATAAACTCCGTGTTGCATACGCTCAATACAAATTATAAACCCCGAGTAACAAACTGTCCAGTCAGTGCATAAACCACTAGTTTGAAATATAAACACCAAGCTTCGTTTAAATGTTGAAATAATAACCCGAGTTACATACTGTCTGTCAGTGTTGAGTTCCAAAATTTCAGACAGTTTTGAAATACAAACAGCAAGTTTCGTTATAAATTAAACCCCGTGTTTGAAATTTAAAGTCGAGTTACATAATGGCAGTTTTAAAATATATTTATCACATAACTCATGGTGTGGGAGTGGAATAACACCATTCTATATCTGCCGTATATAACTATAAGTATGCAAATAAGCCTAGTATGCGCTGTCAAAAAAAATCGATAATGGCTATGATCCAATTCCCACGGTTTATGTCGGTTTCGCGTGTTGAAGCGACAGGCAAATGCAATAAAAAAAAAGACGATATGTGAGTTATGTGATAAATAGAATCACATAATATCTCATTCATTATTGAATCTATTAAACTCGTTGGCAAAAGTGATATCAGCAACCCGTTTAATAAATTCAATAATGAATGAGTACTCATGTAAGATCCTCTATATACATAATGGCAGTGTTGAAATTTAATGCATCTCTTCAGAATATTCTATTTTTTTCCAGCCTGGATTTGCATAATCAACTTATTTGGCTATTATCTTTTGAAAATATACACATTCTGAAAGGATTGGGTACTTTTTTAATACAGTCTTTTAAAGACATTTTCTATAGTTTTTTCTGCATACCAGATTTTCTTTAAACTTTTTGTATAGTAAGTCTGTTATATATATAGACAGAAAAGGCAAACATAATGGTAGGTCACCATGATTGTTAAAATTTAAAAAAAAAAAATTGAAATGCCACCAAAAAGTTGAACAAGTCCATGAAAAGCTACATAAGATATTTTTGAAGTCTAATCATTTATTCATTGGTCACAATTCTGCTAAAATTGTATTAAAGTAAAGAACATTTTATTACAATAACATTTAAAGCTTATCTTTATGTAAAACCTATATTTTTTTACAAAATCTGTTGAGACCATTACCACAATTTACGCACAAAAGGCCCATAATGATAAAATTTCCTTTTTTTTTTTGTATGTTCCCAATAATAGAATTTGTTTAAACTTTCTAAGCTCATAGTTTAACATATATAAAAACAAAATGTGCAATAAAAATGTTAGGTCCCCATGCTTGTTTGGAAAATGTTTTGGAAACCCTACCCCTATGCTAAAAGGCCAAGTTTTGTATGAAATTATATAAAAATGGTATATTTTCCTTTTTTGTTATGTTCCTAATAACAGAATTTGTTCAAACTTCCTAGGCACTTATTTGAACATATATTAAGACAATATATGCAATTAAAATTATAGGTCACCATGCATATTGAGATTTAATATTGTTTTTTGGAACCCTACCATTATGCTTATTTTTTTTAATTTTGTTGGAACTTTTACAAAATGCTATATTTTTCCTATTTTATGTATCTAATAATAGGCCTTTATTTAAATAAAGACAATAATATAAAAAAAAAATTCAAAAAAAAAAACAAAAAAAAAAAAAAAAAAACAAAAAATACAACTAGACATCACAAGCAAAATTCCTAAATTTTTAGGAAAATCCATCCAATAGTTTTAGAAGAGAAGTCGCTCAAATATGCTGCGCATGGAAAACTACAGAAAATACCTTTAAAAAGCACAAATAACAGTAATAGTCGTTATAAGTACTATACAATTACTGGTGTGATTATAGTTTACGGGACTGTAGACGACTCTGCTCTGTGTATGTGCTCTGGTTAATTTGTCATTGCTAGTCTGTTATTTACCAATCATTGTAATCAACGTACTAAATTACTTACCACTTCGAGGGCACTTCATTGACGGTTAATAAAATCGTGTATCTTGTATCTTGTATAGAGGATATTTGTTGTTTTGGAGTGAATAACAGATTTTGTTTTATTTTTGACATTGAAAAAAAGTAGTTCCGGCAGTGAAAAAATAAAACTCTATATTTCACACGTATGAAATACCGCTTCTATTTCATTGCTAAAATCCACTATTTCACTGCTAAGCATAAAATAAATATTAATATTGGGAGTATCTGATGTAATAAGACCTTAACTACGTCACATGTAAAGAACTCTTCACAAAAGTATGGAACTACCGATGAAAGGAGGTTAAAATATTATGACAATAAACAATTGCTCTGCGATTGCTCTAAGCATTTGCTCTTTACGTGTGTTAATATTTATCAAACAGTTTTAATGCACTGAATTGAGAAACAATATTACCGTTGTGGTCACTTGTTAAGGACACATTTCCCAACTCTACTTGGTCATTGAAAAAGCATGGGAAGCTTGCATATTTACAGCCAGCGCGCTTCATGGCATAAATTGAGGCCCACTCTTTGTTTTTTTATTTGTATAGCATTGCTATATTGAGGGTAAGAATAGCTTAACAACACTTTGCAATTTACTTTAATGAAGAAATATATGTTCATAATTTAGCTTTTGAAAACAAAACTTATCTGGTATTTCTTAATTGTTTTTAGACCAAAACACAGAGCACAACACTACAAATATACAACATTCTTTAATGTGTTATTATCTGCACTGGTCACGAATGCTTTATTGGGTGGGCCTCATAATCTGAAGAAAAATTGTATATCACACTGTGCTCATGAAATTGTATGGCTAACAGTGATTTACAGTTACCTATAGAAATTCTCTCTCCCCCCCCCCCCCCCCCCCCCCCCCCCCCCCCCCCCACCCCCAACCACCACCACATACATATAGGCTCGAAATATGTTCTTAAAGGGACTGGAGGCCATCTGGAAGAATCAGGAGTGTCAATCTAAATACGAGTGAAAACCATCATACTGTGCTCCAGTTGCATATTCAATATAGGCCCCTACCATACTGTGCTCCAGTTGCATATTCAATATAGGCCCCCACCATACTGTGCTCCAGCTGCATATTCAATATAGGCCCCCACCATACTGTGCTCCAGTTGCATATTCAATATAGGCCCCCACCATACCGTGCTCCAGCTGCATATTCAATATAGGCCCCCACCATACTGTGCTCCAGTTGCATATTCAATATAGGCCCCCACCATACTGTGCTCCAGTTGCATATTCAATATAGGCCCCCACCATACCGTGCTCCAGTTGCATATTCAATATAGGCCCCCACCATACCGTGCTCCAGTTGCATATTCAATATAGGCCCCCACCATACTGTGCTCCAGTTGCATATTCAATATAGGCCCCCACCATACCGTGCTCCAGTTGCATATTCAATATAGGCCCCTACCATACTGTGCTCCAGCTGCATATTCAATATAGGTCCCCATCATACTGTGCTCCAGTTGCATATTCAATATAGGCCCCCACCATACCGTGCTCCAGCTGCATGTTCAATATAGGCCCCCACCATACCGTGCTCCAGCTGCATATTCAATATAGGCCCCACCATACCGTGCTCCAGCTGCATTAACGATGATGATTTAACAACATAAATACTCCGAGTCGTCGTATTTTCTAGTCCAAACATTTTCATAAATAATAATTCAACCGAACTTAATATGCGGCTTATTTAAAGCGTGCATTTCATATCAAACTGAAGCACACGATGAAGGATTTCTCTTTTGTTTTTGTATTGGCACCAGTTACTCGTCCAGATTGGCTCCAGTCACTTTAAAGTTCTCCGGCCATGTTTTGTCTCATGAGCATGTTCAGGCTTATTTAAATCGAAATCAATACACAACAATATATATTTACAATTCACACATTGCAATATCGGTGAAAAGCGAGAATAAGATTTCTTTTGGTGACGTAGAAAACTTTGAACAGGTAAATTAATCCACAGGTAAATGTATTTATCAATTATCTGTTAATAGTTGTGCAGCTATACAATTCAGATTTACCTCATTTCCCCGTGCAGTCACGCAGTGGTAAAAGTAGTATCTACGTCATGCAAATAATACTTATTTTTAAATACAACTTAGTAGCGGTTATAAATATATGTTTCTGTCCGGGACTATCAAGAAATATGACGTTTAAGAGTTACATTTGTTAATTGATAATACTACAAAAAGGGTGGCCATTCACCTTTAAGAAAAAAAGAGTTTTATGGCTCAGTTACAAACGTTATTTTCCTTCAAAAGTTCCAATTGAGGGAAAAACGGTCTTTAAAATTAAAGGTAGTTAGTAAAATCAATATATGTTTTCAAATGTTTTATAGTATTGATGTTTTACAATCTCAAGAACAGACTAACTAATCGTACATTTGATATTCTAGCAAATGAATAACAGCTGGTAGAAGATGAATAAAATAAACCAGTTTATGTTGGCGAAAACAGTGAGAACCGTTTACAGTATAACTCTAATATGAACATAAATATAAACAAGTCAAATCACTTATAATGTGCACGGTAATAGTGAAAACAAGGCAAACACATACATTGTTTGCTATTTCCCGACCCAGGATTTCATAAATGGCTGGGTACGGAAAGTGTAAAGAATCCAGAAGAAATTAAAAAAACATGTAATTCAGAAAAACATATAGATAAAATATACGTTTTGGGTAGTGCCTTTATTTGGTAGAAATCTAAGTATTTTGAAACAAAAGAAACGTGTTATTCAAGAAACTTGATTCTTTGAGTCTTTAACTTTACTGTCAATATAGTCTAGATCATCTTCGACGCTTGCTTGTTTTCAAGACAAACGTCTAGAACAGTTCTTCTAAAAAACGTCTGAAAGTTTGCCGAGATACTGGTATCGTTTCTGATTGGCTGATACAGACGCACATTCTATCGAAGATTTGTAGCATGGTCACAGACAATTCTCTTTGTTCAGACACGGGTGTAAATCGTTTAATTGAAAATAAGACCTGTCAAAATAACTGTGAGAATAACAGTGAGAATAACAGTTAAAATAACTGAAATAGAGCTGAAATGGACATGCTACGTAATAGATAGAGTCTGGTCTCAGCGAGTTGGCTTATTTAAACACCGAGATGGGCGTAGCCCATCGAGGTGTTTAAATAACCAACTAGCTGAGACAGACTCTATCTTTTTTGTAGAATGGTGTACTTAGTAACACTGTGACGTCATAGTGACCGAACTCTAAATTCCAATATCACCGGTAGTTGTAGTACGGTATAGTCACGCCCCTTTAGTTACCCTAAATTAAACGATTTAATGCTCTGCATGCATCAAAGGAAATGTCACCGACCATGCTACAAAAAACAAATAGAGTATGGTTTCATCTCGTTAGTTAATTTAAACACCTCGATGGGCTACGCCACTCTCGATGTTTAAATGAACCAACTCAATGAAACCATACTCTATGTAATAGATATAGTCTGGTCTCAGCGAGTTGGCTTATTTAAACAACGGTCAAGACACTTGTATTTACAGTCAAACGTCGAAGGTGATCAAGACTACTGTCAATACAGCTAAAGAAACACAGGATATTCATTATGCAAAACAATAGATCGTCTAACATTTGCCCTAATTTACAAAAAAATGATATACCAATGATATTCATTTGCATGTCGTGACAATTTTGTGTATTTATGATCGAGCATATTATATGTATTTTCGAGCGCCAATTAAATATGACGACACAAAGGCATACTGTTATAAGCCGTTTTTCTTTCTGTTTTTCTTTCTGTTTGATGCCTAAGTGTTACGTACAATATCAACATATTTATGACGTTTATTGTGGGAAAAATACACTCAATATCTAAATGAATGTACCACTTGCCTGCTGTAGCATTCATTTTCTACAAACCACCTACGTTTACACAGCAACTGAACGATGGATAGTTTTTATTACGTTCACAAGTATAGACCTTGCTTAAAACGTATTATTTTCCGTTCACTAAGTGCATTTTCAAATAGCTTCTATTACATTCACAAGTATATATCTTGAACAAAATGTATTTTGTTACGTTCTCTAAGTGTATTTCCCCCTTATGTATTGAATACAATTTGTACATTGTGCGTTCACCAGTATTATCTCATCTCAAAATACTTTAGGTGTCGCGCACCTAATTCAAACACAGGGTCTTCCCAAGCCATCAAGGCACAGTGGCACCACTACTCCTTAATTTCAAACAGTGCTTGCAACTACTCCTTAATTCTGCTACTACTCCTTAAATTCTTGCCACCATCACTTAACTTTTCAAAGCTGATCATGATCCAGTTACAATCTATATGTTTTCGTTTTGTAAATAAACAATTGTTAAAAAGTAGCAATCTGTAACAAAAGTCATTTAGTCTCTAAAGTAAGTCTACCAACTACGTTTGACATTTGACAAATGACTATTGTGTATGTTTTAATGTTGTCCCATCCGCATAGACAAGTAGATAAGTATTATCTTGTTCATTTTGTTTACGTCGCGTGTTCTCTTTAAACTCAAAACCTTTACCCCACCACGCCCCAACCCCAACACCCACAAATCCTACTATTTTCCGCCTGGCTATGTAGACAGGGTTAATGTTTGAATGCGAGTTATTGTTAATTAATATGTGCAATGCTGTAAACAACTGATTGCATACATGTCAATAGTTATTAACTTAAAACGGAGCCAATTAAAGACCACGTTAACGTAACCAATTTTGCTTTTTTTTACCTATTATACTTATAAGTTTGCAATTTATAAAAAAAGAAATTAACAGTAAAATCATTTTACTGTAAGCTTGTATTAGATGCCAAACAATGGCAACTTACTATGTACTATAGTATATACAGCGAGCCAGTGCACTTACTCTACTCCGATCTTATTTAGTATGTTAAACAGAAAGGGGAGCCAGTGTCAACATAGAGGGGAGCCAGTGTACGTACTCTACTCCGATCTTGTTTAGCATGTCAAACAGAAAGGGGAGCCAGTCTCAACAGAGAGGGGAGCCAGTGTACGTACTCTACTCCGATCTTGTTTAGCATGTCAAACAGAAACGGGAGCCAGTGTCAACAGAGAGGGGAGGAGCCAGTGTACGTACTCTACTCCGATCTTGTTTAGCATGTCAAACAGAAAGGGGAGCCAATGTACTTACTCTACTCCGATCTTGTTTAGCATGACATGCTAAACAAGATCACAGTATATTGATTACACAGGCTCCCGTCTCTGTTTGACATGCTAAACAAGATCACAGTATAATAATTACACTGGCTCCCGTCTCTGTTTGACATGCTAAACAAGATCACAGTATATTGATTACACAGGCTCCCGTCTCTGTTTGACATGCTAACAAGATCGGAGTAGAGTGAATACACTGGCTCCCGTCTCTGTTTGACGTCACGGGAGCCAGTGTACTCACTCTACTCCGATTTTGTTTAGCATGTCAAACAGAGACGGGAGCCAGTGTAATCAATACACTGCGATCTTGTTAAGCATGTCAAACAGAGACGGGAGCCAGTGTAAATAATATACTGTTATCTTGTCTAGCTTATCAAGCAGAGACGGGAGCCAGTGTAATAACTATACCGCAGTCTTGTTTAGCATGTCAAGCAGAGACGGGAGCCAGTGTAATAACTATACTGCAGTCTTGTTTAGCATGTCAAACAGAGACGAGAGCCAGTGTAAACAATATACTGTTATCTTGTCTAGCTTATCAAGCAGAGACGGAAGCCAGTGTAATAACTTTACCGCAGTCTTGTTTAGCATGTCAAGCAGAGACGAGAGCCAGTGTAATCAATATACTGTTATCGTGTCTAGCTTATCAAGCAGAGACGGGAGCCAGTGTAATAACTATACTGCAGTCTTGTTTAACATGTCAAGCAGAGACGGGAGCCAGTGTAATCAATATACTGTTATCTTGTCTAGCTTATCAAGCAGAGACGGGAGCCAGTGTAATAACTATACTGCAGTCTTGTTTAGCATGTCAAGCAGAGACGGGAGCCAGTGTAATCAATATACTGTTATCTCGTCTAGCTTATCAAGCAGAGACGGGAGCCAGTGTAATAGCTATACTGCAGTCTTGTTTAGCATGTCAAGCAGAGACGGGAGCCAGTGTAATCAATATACTGTTATCTTGTCTAGCTTATCAAGCAGAGACGGGAGCCAGTGTAATAGCTATACTGCAGTCTTGTTTAGCATGTCAAGCAGAGACGGGAGCCAGTGTAATCAATATACTGTTATCTTGTCTAGCTTATCAAGCAGAGACGGGAGCCAGTGTAATAGCTATACTGCAGTCTTGTTTAG
This sequence comes from Cyrtodaria siliqua, assembly GCA_037043455.1. NCBI lineage: Eukaryota > Metazoa > Mollusca > Bivalvia > Adapedonta > Hiatellidae > Cyrtodaria > Cyrtodaria siliqua. The sequence continues at coordinate 235,507 of JAWPHD010002690.1, forward strand.
CATGTCAAGCAGAGACGGGAGCCAGTGTAATCAATATACTGTTATCTTGTCTAGCTTATCAAGCAGAGACGGGAGCCAGTGTAATAACTATACTGCAGTCTTGTTTAGCATGTCAAGCAGAGACGGGAGCCAGTGTAATTATTATACTGTGATCTTGTTTAGCATGTCAAACAGAGACGGGAGCCAGTGTAATTACTATACTGCGATCTTGTTTAGCATGTCAAGCAGAGACGGGAGCCAATGCAATCACTCTTCTCCGATCTGCTTTAGCATGTCAAACAGAGACGGGAACCAGTGTAATCAATATTCTACGATCTTGTTTAACATGTCAAACAGAGACGGGAGCAAGAGTAATCACCATACTGCGAGCTTGTTTCGGCAGACGGGAGCTAGTATATTGCAATCGTGTAGACACTTTCCTTATAAAATGGCGTCCAACCTATGCTGACCTTCAGCATTTCCATATAATTAGCATCAGTTTCTAAGAAAATCCGAGATAATCAGAGGAATTGTACGGTCTGAAATCCCCAACGGCGCACGCAATATTCCAAAGATGACAGACTCGGTTAATTAAGATTCAGATTCAATAGACTAAACATACACTAACAAGTTTCCTTGTGCCAGTAGGCATTTTAAACAAAACCAATCCATTTGAATCTTTGATCCATCCTTGTTCACTAAAACCAGTTCCAGTAATAAATAATTTTAGAGAAAGGTTACATGTCAAGGTATCGACATCAATTGGTTTAATGAAGTTTTATGATGAAGCTGAGGTTTCTTTGGAAATGTATGTCCTGTCTTGATAATGAGATCATGGAATAATATCTAATGCTTTGCATATCAATTTTATTTTAATAATAAACTGTTGTCTCATGCTCGGCTGTTACTAGAATTATAATGTTCAGTTGGATCTAACTATAAAACAGGGTCACGGTATTTATATATGGATTGGTGCCTTTGAGCACTATTGTACCTGGTCCAAGTTTGAAGACTTAATATATGGATGATCCTTATCTGGCCAAGAACCAGCAATCATACGTTAGGCTGGGCGCCAAGTCGGGTCCTATGTGTAAAGGTATCTGGACAATACGGTCTTTACCTGCCCAAAAACCAGCAAGTATACGTTAGGCTGGCGCCAAGTCGGGTGATATGTGTAAATATATCTAGTCAATACGGTCCTCATCTGATCAAGAACCAGTAATCAATCATACGTTCGGTTAGGCGCCAAGTCGGGTGCTATGTGTAAAGGCGTATGGTCAATTCGGTCCTTTTCTGCCCTAAAACCAGTATGTCCACCATGTCGGGTGCTGTGTAAATGTGTCTGGTCAATATGGGCCTACATACAAGTTTAGAGCTACTATATTCTCCTTATGTCAGACTGAGATCAGGGTTGAGGACACAATTATGATTACATATAGAATGCCGACTGTGTGTGCACTTTTAGTCCAGTGTAATACATACACAATAAAACCTATACATTTGTCTTAGCACATTATATACCGTAAATGCAAACAAACTATGTCTTACTATGTATTATACATGTGTATCGATAAATGAAATGTACACGTTTTTGCTCATTCCTATTGTACCAGCGTTAGACAATAAACTATTGTAACTCTACCGCTAGTCATCAATAGTAGATGAAGCAAAGCACAAACCGAACACGACATTGGCATTGGCGTATACAATCAGGATCTGAGCCATATAGTTGTTACTGATGGCATGTAATGTACATACACGGTACCGTGTCAGGTAGTTGTTACTGATGTCATGTAATGAACATACACGGTACCGTGTCATCTAGTTGTTATTGATGTTATGTAATGTACAGATACGGTCCTGTGTCAGGTAGTTGTAACTGATGTCATGTAATGAACTTACACGGTACCGTGTCATCCAGCTGTTACTGATGTCATGTAATGTACATACACGGTACCGTGTCATCTAGTTGTTACTGATATCATGTAATGTACATACACGGTACCGTGTCATCTAGTTGTTACTGATGTCATGTAATGTACATACACGGTACCGTGTCATCTAGTTGTTACTGATATCATGTAATGTACATACACGGTACCGTGTCATCTAGTTGTTACTGATGTCATGTAATGTACATACACGGTACCGTGTCATCTAGTTGTTGCTGGTGGGATGTATGGACATACATGGTACCGTGTCAAGTAATTGTTGCTTGCGGGATGTATGTACCTACACGGTAGCGTGTCATCTAGTTGTTGCTGGTGGGATGTATGTACATACACGGTACCTTGTCATCTAGTTGTTGCTGGTGGGATGAATGGACATACACGGTACCGTGTCAGGTAGTTGTCACTGGTTGCATGTAATGTACATACACGGTACCGTGTCAGATAGTTGTTGTCATGTAATGTACATATACGGTACCGTGTCAAGTAGTTGTTATTGGTGTCATGTAATGTACAGACACGGTACCGTATCAAGTAGTTGTTACTGATGTCATGCAATGTATATACACGGTACCGTGTCAGGTAGTTGTTACTGATGTCATGTAATGTACACAAACGGTACCGTGTCAGGCAGTTGTTACTGGTGTCATGTAATGCGATACTGTGTCAGGCAGTTGTTACTGATGTCATGTAACGTACATACACGGTACCGTGTCAGATAGTTGTTACTGGTGTCATGTAATGTATATACACGTTATAGTGTCAGATAGTTGTTGCTGGTGTCATGTATGTTACGTACATACACGGTACCGTGTCAGGTAATTGTTACAGGTGCCATGTAATGTACATACACGGTACCGTGTCAGGCATTTGTTGCTGGTGTCATGAAATGTACACACACGGTACCGTGTCAGGCAGCTTTTACTGGTGTCATGTAATGTACACACACGGTACCGTGTCCGGCAGTTGTTACTGGTGTCATGTGATGTTCACACAGTAAACCTTGTCAGGCAGCTGTTACTGGTGTCATGTAATGTACATAAACGGTACCGTGTCAGATAGTAGCTACCGTGGCATGTACTGAACATACACGGTACCGTGTCAGGAAGTTGTTACTGGTGTCATGTAATGTATATACACGGTACCGTGTCAGGTAGTAGTTACTGGTGGCATGTAATGAACATACACGGTAACGTGTCATCTAATTGTTACTGATGGCATGTAATGTACATAAACGGTACCGTGTCAGGTAGTAGTTACTGGTGGCATGTAATGAACATACACGGTACCGTGGCAGGTAGTAGTTACTGCTGGCATGTAATGCACATACACGGTACCGTGTCATCTAATTGTTACTGATGGCATGTAATGTACATACACGGTACCGTGTCATCTAATTGTTACTGATGGCATGTAATGTACATAAACGGTACCGTGTCAGGCAGTAGTTACTGGTGGCATGTAATGAACATACACGGTACCGTGGCAGGTAGTTGTTACTGGTGTCATGTAATGTATATACACGGTACCGTGTCAGGCAGTTGTTACTGGTGTCATGTAATGTACATACACGGTACCGTGTCAGACAGTTGTTGCTGGTGTCATGTAATTTGCACACAGGGTACCGTGCAGGTAGTTGTTACTGGTGTCATGTAATGTACACACGGTACCGTGTCAGATAGTTGTTGCTGGTGTTATATAATATACACATACGTTACCGTGGCAGGTAGGTGTTACTGGTGTCATGTTATGTACAGACACGGTATCGTGTCATGCAGTTGTTACTGATTGTCATGTGATGTACATACACGGTACCGTGTCAGGTAGTTGATACTGGTGTCATGTAATGTACAGACACGGTATCGTGTAAGGCAGTTGTTACTGGTGTCATGCAATGTACACACGGTACCGTGTCCAGCAGTTGTTTCTGGTGTCATGTAATATACACACACGTTTCCGTGTCAGGCAGTTGTTGCTGGTGTCATGATTATGTACATACACGGTACCGTGTCATATGGTTGTTGCTGGTGTCATGTAATGTACATACACGGTTTCGTGTCAGGTGGTTGTTGCTGGCGGCAAGTGGTGTACATACACGGTACCGTGTCATGTGGTTGTTAATGTACTTACACGTTACTGTTCCATGTCAGTTAGTTGCTACTGGTTTCATGTAATGTGTGTCTGGTATATGTTTATTATTAGTTCATTACCATAAGCCCGATGTATTTATCACGTATGCAGAACCATGGACGGCTTGTGTATTCTTACACTCTACAAGTATGCAGGCTATTAATAAGAAACCATTTGGCCTCTTAGAACGTTATTAGCGCATCAGTCGAACTACGGCAGTACAAATAAACATACAATGCGGGAAGGGTGATCTGGAGTTACTTACCCTAGTGTCGTCATAGTAACTATGGTGTACCAGAAAGACTGAGGAATACTCGTAAAGCGTGTCTTGTAGACATTTTTCTCCGCATAAAACATAACTGTGGCAAATATTATGATAGCCATCGTAAGAGAAAAGAGCAGAAATCCAAGCTCACTGGCACAACTCTTGAGTGTATAGCCGAGAATACGTAGCCCCTGCGAATGACGAGAGAATTTAAAAATCCTAAAAACGCGAAATACACGAAGAGTAACGAATGCACCGCTGACGTCATCATTGTCGGGGATCAGAAGTCCTATATAGTATGGCATGATGGCGACAACGTCAATAACACACATGACGCTGCGCATGAACTTCAGTCTCTCCGGTGCCGCGTAAAAACGTAATAGATACTCCAGGGTGAATATCATGACACATGCAGTGTCTAAGCAGAAGAAAGCAACAGAAAATTTATCTCCACATGAAAGCGGTTTACCAGTTCCGGGAACCTTACCGCATGGTACGGTTTCCACAACGTTCGCGAACACCGATACGGCGATGAAGAACCCGGTAACATAATAGAACACAAGAGCCGCCGTACCAACATGTGGGTTTTCGAAAGCTCGCCACATTTCCTCTCTAATGTTATCCAGGGGTGGTAAATCCCCGGATTCTGATGCCTTGTCATCAAGTAGTCGTTCACTGTTTTCCCTTTTCCTATCCCTATAATCTTCATAGCAGCAGTCACCTACGAGGTCCGGCATGATGCCGAAAAACGCCAACTCCTCATCGTACGATGATATGCATTCGTGTTTTGGGTAATGGAGTTTTCCAGTTCTGTAATAATTCAAAATATGTCTGAAAATATCCGGATCCCGGTCGAAAAAGTATTCCTTGAAGTCGTCATCGTAAAAGAAATCCTTTTCATTCGAGCCTAGTAACGTTTCTGGAAATTTGTCCAATGTGTTTCGCCATGTCTCGAACCTTCGACCGCTTACGTTGATCGAAAGCTTGTCATCCCCCCGGTCGTCCTCTTGCTTCAATCGTGGTGGCGGAAGAGGATTTTGAGCAACCGGAACCCAGCCTATGGCGGACGCACGTGCAAAAGGTAACCATGCAGCAACGGATGCCATTGTTGCAGTTTTGCTGGAGGGAGACAGACCCAAATCCTCAGTATAAACAATTGTGACAGACTACGTATGACGCTGATATTAAAACATTATTCCTCTTAAGCATTACAAATTAACTCATAAAAGGCTACACATCCAAAAATAAAAAAGTAACGGATTCCAAATTAGTTCAGTGAGAACCACCACTACTAACACACAAGTCTGTCATGGCAGTTCGGAGATCAATAGAACTTATTATTTCTTCGCGTCCAAGGCAGTTACATAACGACATCGTAAAAAGTAGTTAATCCGTGGTTAGCTAAGGCCTACGCGAAATCGCACAATATATAAATCCCATTCTGAATCGAGCCTGTAACGAGTACTTCGCTATCAATACATGTATATGCCAGCGGCATAAGCTGCATCGGAGTATTGTAGCGGTTAGCGCAATGTAAAATCCATTCGTTAAAATAAAACTATAACATTGTTCCAATATGTTCACGTCTGCTATCAATGTTTAGTCACACGTCAAGCTCCATTTTATGCCGACAGCGCGATTTATCGCGGTATTTTCCGGCTAACATATTTATATACATAGATATATATTACGCCGCCATCACCGTCTATTGTAAGAAAAACAACAGACTGATTTTCATCCGAAATGACCTGGTATTCCGCACGCTTTACAATACAGTCTGCGTCTATTTGCTGCTAAATGTCAAGCGTTTGGAGGATCGATGATACCATTACTGAAGAGGGACTCTATGCATTCTGCCAATAATATACTCTGTACTGTACAGCGGTACTCAGCACTATACCAATATACTATACTGACTGAAGACCTGAATAATTAGTCCGTTTCGCTCATTCAAAATTCATTACTACGGCACGTTAAAATTGTTTTTATCAGTTTGCAGCAAAATCCGTATTGTATTCCAATCTTTTCCTCACAATTCTCTACACGCCATGATTTACAGAAGAATATAACGCGTAAGATATAAAAGCATGCCTGCCATAAACCATTCCAAGAACTGTTACTGTCGTAATGCTAATAATTTATATATCTCTACATCGTGTCTGGTGTAGCTTAATCAATACCAATTGGTTAATTTTAGGACTTTCAGAGGCTATTTTAAATTGAGTTTCGTAATTTTGTTTTTTAGTGCTTCAAAACAGGCACGCACTTTTTAAACCGTTACACTGTTTTTAATGGTAACAGTAACATATATGCAGTTATAAACAGACACCTCGCTATTAAATCCTTACACCTTTATCATATAACCATGTTTGCTCACCGTCTTTGTATAAGCGTGACATTTGTAGTGGCGCATTCTAAAATACGGAAGATGTCACTGCGTAATTCAAAAGTGTGATAATGCAATCGGCAAATACAAAAATCAGAATTGAGGTTAATATTATAGCCGCCATCTATAGTAGCACATCCGGTTCTACTGTATAATTCTAGCGTTGGTACTCGTCACGCGGTCTATGGTTTATTATTGTGTCAAGTCGATTGAAAATCGAAGTTATTGTCGCTTATTGGTAACATGGCGGAAAGAATTGATTGGACGCTCACTGGGTCCATTCATTTTAACGCATGCGCTTAAAGTCAGAACTGTCAACTGTTGCATGTAGCAATTTCTATGGTGGTTTAATAACTGATCACTGGAGATAAAAAATTGATTATAAGAAGTCGTAATCGATAGCGATTATGACACTATACGGAAAAGAAGTTAGTTTTCGTTTGATGTTGTTTTATTTTCTCTTTTTAAAGTATCTCGGCAAACAGCTTAATGAAAATGATAGAGAAAAGTTAACAGGGTAGAATTGGTTGACATACATTTGTCTATTTTCCGGGGAAGTCAAGAATGGGAGTTTGAAATTAGTCACGTCATGGATAACATATTTGGTTTATTAACGTCTTATGTTTCAATTGAAGGAGAGAGAGAGAGAGAGAGAGAGAGAGAGAGAGAGAGAGAGAGAGAGAGAGAGAGTAAGAGAGAGAGAGAGAGGAGAGAGAGAGAGAGAAGAGAGAGAGAGAGGGCGGGTAAATTTTTCATTTTATAACTAGTTTGGCTGTACATTTAACAGGTATGTTAAGGTAGGTTAACCTATTACATTTATGTGGCCTTTAGGAGAAATATTAACAATAGTCATTGTCGAATCGGAAATCTCGTCCGAATAAGATTCCCACTGGGAGATGGCGGATGGCGGGTGGTATACAGCACTGGTTCTACCCAGAACGATGGGGTGGACTGCCTCTACCACAAAAACGACGTCATATATAGCTAACTTGTGATGAAAATGACTTAAAACACCATTCAAACAAACTTCGTATGTTTGACGTGTTTTAATTATACGTTGTTAACAACATGGAAACGATTCTTATGGACGGCGGGATGTATACAGTACTGGTCTGTCCAGGAATAAGTGGTTGGTATGCCTCCACCACAAAAAATCGACTGTCATATATGGCCTAACATGTGCTAAAAATGACGTAAAACAACATTCAAACAAACTAACAAACACAACAAACCTTCGTATGTTTGCGAATCGTGTTACACAAAAAAACTACCATACTACTATACTAAAGGAAAAAAAAGAAACGCAACTCGGGAATTTCTGCTATATTTTTATATGTAAAATATGCTGCTGTTAATCGAATGGTACATGACTACTTCGGAATAAAGACTGAAACAATATATAACACACCACATAGTATCCCTTCAAAGTTTCATTATTGACAGAGTAAGCAGGTGAGCAAACTAAGATATAACAAGTCTTTATATAAAATACACTACTGAAATGGCTCAAATTTTCAAACAGGAACTTCAACATTTATGAATTGTTTTGTTACACAGTGTGCTGTGATTAAAAATTCTATAACATCAAAGTTTTATCCTTTCTGTAACAATTGCTTCAATCCTTTTTTTTACAAAACATATTGGGATTTCTTGAATCCCACTATACTAATTAATGCGTATACTATACACTATAAACTAAATGTATGTCGTATACCAATACTACAATACTAAATGTATGCGTATACTATACCACTATACTAAATGTATGCGTATACTATACCACTATACTAAATGTATGCGTATACTATACCACTATACTAAATGTATGCGCATACTATACCACTATACTAAATGATGCACATACTATACCCACTATACTAAATGTATGCGCATACTATACTACTATACTAAATGTATGCGCATACTATACTACTATACTAAATGTATGCTCATTACTAACTACTATACTAATGTATGCGTATATCTATACTACTATACTAAATGTATGCGTATACTATACCACTATACTAATGTATGCGTATACTATACCACTATACTAAATGTATATGCGTATACTATACACTATACTAATGTATGCGCATACTATACACTATACAAATGTATCGTATACTATACTACTATAACTAAATTATGCGTATACTATACCAATATACTAAATGTATTCGAAACTATACACTATACTAATGTATGCGTAATACTATACCACTATACTAAATGTATATGCGTATACTATACTACTATACTAAATGTATATGCGCATACTATATACACTATACTAATGTATTCGTATACTATACTACTATACTAAATGTCTGAAATGTATTCATATACTATTCACTACTAATGTATATGCGTATACTATACACTATACTAAATGTATGCATAACTTACTACTAACTAAATGTATGCGCTACTATACTAACTATACTAAATGTATGCGCATACTTACTACTATACAAATGTATGCGCATACTATACTACTATACCAAATGTATGCACATACTAATCTACTATACCAAAGTATGCGCATACATGGATACTACTATACCAAATGTATGCGCATACTATACTCTACTATCCAAATGATGTGCATACTATACTACTATACCAAATGTATGCGCATACTATACTACTATAACAAATGTATGCGTCGGTACTATACTACTAACTAAATGTATGCACTTACTATACTACTATATCTAAATGTATGCGCATACTATACTACTATACTAAATGTATGCGCATACTATACTAGT